>LUKR01000867.1:0-13489 GCA_019395275.1 Puccinia brachypodii
AAATCTTGTTTTACCCCCGGTGGGGTGTTTTTGTAGTTTTTTGAGGGTGGGGAGGAGGAAATTGGCTGAGTTTTGTCCACCAACACACCAACTTACATGTCTAGAAGTATGGGTTTAGATTGCAGGTATGCAGTGAACCCATATACATGGGTTTCTACCAGGCTATAAGTCTGTACCTATGGCCTATGTCCAAAGTGTTGGCCCCCGGAAAACAAAAATACAAAATTGGTTGGGCCAAATCCTTAGCCAAGATATATTTAGCAACTAAACACTCCAAGCCATCCAAAAATGTAATCAAAGTGTGTATTTGATGCCTTTTTCAGGCCTTGTGACAGGTGGTGACAGTAAGTTGCCAGGCACAACAATATATTTTTTGGAGGGGGGGCTGAAATCAGGGGTGTTTGTGTGCCTTCACGTAGAATCAGGACCTGATGGGGTTTAAATCTTGGTTAATGAATTAAAAGGATAAAACACTCCAGATAAAAGTTATGATCAAAGAGATTTCAAGGTTTGGTTGAAGTCTGGTGACAGAAAGGCTTTGATGGTGGGGAGTTTTGATAAAAGGAATCACTTAATTTTATTATCATGCAAATCAAAGAAATATGTGTGTCTAATTAATAATTCAGGAAAAGACTACATCTCAAACTCTGAGGAAAAAGGGAACAAGAATGGGGACATTCCTTCTCCTTTTACAAGTTTATTATTCTCTTGTTCTTGGTGCACTTGGATCAAATTACAGCTTTAATGATTTCATTTAATTTTTATTTACCAAATCTTGTCTTCATGATGTCATCTCTAATTGAATTGCCAATAAACTGTCTATTACTACTTGACTGTAATAATTTCTTGGGTTTATTTGTTATTAAAATTAAAGGTTTAATTTGAATACATTTGTCTTCAACAATTTCTATCATGTTTCACTTTGGTATTTAGTAATGATATCCATTGAATACATTACTTACTAGACTGTGTCAATTGTGTGTACTTGTATTTCCTTTTAACTGACTTTTTAGTTTGTATTATGATTCTATTCTTGTCAATTAATGTTCAAATACTTCTGGTGTCCTGTGTTCTTTCTTTTTGAATGCTGTTTCTTTCTCTCCTGTCACTTCTAGTCTTTCTGTAGGGGTTTATTTGTATCTATTTCATGTGAAAAGGGTTTTAACTGGAAGTTTTACAGAGTACCTGAAAGAGTGACATTTGGATGATACTTTCAGTGAGTGACCATAGGTTAATTTGTATGAAAAAAATGAATGAAAATTAACTTTTTCTTTTTCTTTATTATTTCTCTATATATAGGCTGTTTATTCTTTGCTATGTACGATTTTCTCTGGCATAGTAGCAAGCTGAAAATCACTGGGAGCTCAAATTTTGTGCTCAACTTTGCCTGTTTTTCTATCCAGAATCCAATAATTCAGCCTACATATTTGGCAGATGGTTAGGGCTTGAAATACCAATTTTTGGTTACACCATTGGTTGGAAAAAAACAATCCAAGTTATAGGGCACAACATTATTATTATTATTATTATTTCATTTCATTTCATTTGGTTTTGTTTGGATCTCTGGTATAAATTTTGAGGAGATGTTGGTACAGCCAAGTTTTCCTGTTTTTAACTTTCTTTTTTTTTAAACCAGGTAGCATTGGTTTGGGAGACCAGCTCTCAACAAGGAAAAGTAGAAAGAATTATCAGAATATCAGTCTCTTCTGATCACATGTTTTTTTTATCACACTTCCAGCATAATTGGCTGGGCTGAGATTATTCCTGTTAAACCGGGATGCACCCAACCAATTTAAACTTGGGTGACATTGATCAATGAAATATAATTCAAAGGGGGGTACAATGGATTTGTATTTTGATTGGGTGAGATCAACCAAGTTTAAATTGGTTTAGTGCATCCCAGTTTAACTGAGATAATCTCAGCCCAGCCAATTAATCTGGCAGTGTTAAATTTTCTATCACATTATGTGATGCTTATCCCATCCATTATCCAACAATACTGGATTGTTGACTCTTCCATTCCTAGTTGAAATGCTTCTAAAATCCATTGTTGTGTTACAATCTAAAAAAGCTGTAAAGTGGTTATGACTAACTTCTTTCCTCACCTGTGGTGTCTCTTCTCAAAACCTGGTCTATCTCAATTGGAGGATGAACAGGCTCCCTCTTCAACGTTGCTCCACTCAATCTCTCTCTCTTCTCTTGAACCTGGGATGATCCTTTCATCACCCATTTTTGCCCAACTGCTTCCCTTAACTTTGCTTGATCTCATACTCTCTCTCCCTCTCTCCAACTTATTCTCTCTCCCTCCAAGTTTTTTCTCAACCCCTTTGTAATGTGGAATAGATATGATTATCATCCCTGAGCTTCCCTTTCTTGGGAATATGGTTTGGATTCACTCTGAACATAGCTTCACAGACTTTGATCAGCTAGAGTAGAAAAATATCTCCAAGGGCATACAATTCTGACTGCATCATCTGCCTAACCACAGAAGGAAAATTAACATGAATTTGTGATTTGGCTGCAATTCTACTCCCTATCAGGGCACATATTAACCCCCCCTTGACTGCATGGCAGAATGCCCTTAGACAGGGTTTTTCTATTCACATGAAATGGGTTGAACAAACCAAGGTTTGCTTCCGATTCTGCATATTAAATAATAAATAAATAATAGAAATAATTACTCACTACTTTGTATAGAAACAGAAAAACAAATCAAAGTCAACCAACAATCCTTTTTTCTCCCATGGAATTTATTGGTGTACTACTGACAACATAATTATCAGGCCTAAATAGATTGTGGGAATGGTGATGGGTTGTTGTTACTCATGAGTTTAAAAGCTGCAATCATATCTTTCCTTGTAAGGTTTATATAAATGTACAAAAAATTAAAATCTCAAAATTAGAAAGATAGAGATACAAGATGAAAAGACAATCTCTTTGCTTGGCTTGTGTTCACTCTGACCCAGACGCTAAGGATTTGAACATGTACCGGTACCGGTCGATCTTTCAATTGCGAGCTTGGAGATACACACGCATTCATAATAGTCGTTGTAAAACGGATACCATGTGCTATTTTCATGCCCATTTTGAAGAACAAAAATAAAATAAAATAAACTGAAAATATCTTATCTCGACTGTAGCATTTGATATACTATTTATGTAACATTAATTGGCCTCCTATTTCTTTCGAGAGATCTCGCAGTAATATTGAGTGACAAGACATGACATACGTTATCTCAAGGGATCTACACCATATCGTTCTGAGACTCGGCATGGTTTTAACAGAGAAGACGTGGATGACACTCAAGAGCAGATTTCCCCACAGATCATCATGATATAAACTTTGAATGGGTTGGGTCGGCGCTGTCTCCTCACAAGAGAAACGCAAGTCCGAGAACCGGTGCTCACAAAGCTCTCTCGTCAATGGGCAAAAGGAAATTGGGTCTGACCAAGACACTGCGTTCATGACACTGCGTAGGCAAACAAAAGGGCCTCATCGGGAATTGAACCCGAGACCTCTCCCATGATCACCGCCGTGGAAGGCAGACCCAAAGGGAGAATCATACGACTAGACCATAAGGCCGGTGACGTCATGCCAGAGATTGTGGACTTCGATCACCCTTCCCCGCGGAAAGTGAATCTCCATCCCACAAAACTATGCTTCCTGCTTTGTTCATCTTTATGAAGCAATTGTTAATGTTACTGATACTTGAGCTTGTTTTTCCATTCTTTTTTTCTTTTTCTTTTTTTAAAATAGGTAATGGATACTAAACACATGGTATGTTCCTACTCATTTTGTTTATCTACATATTTAAATAGATACATAAAAACAAAAAAATTAATTCGTCTTCAGTTTGACGTCAGTTGTAGGCTCAAGTTTCTTGCTTATTCTTTCTTTTTTTTGGGTTTACAACAAATCAATACAGTACCAATAAAACGGAATAAAACAACAACGAAGAAGATAGAATCAAGATAAGACAGTAATTATGATAACATGTATGTAGGTGTAGCATATCAGAGTAGGTCTTTGAGGGGTGAGATTTGTAAGTGTAGGAATTCTAGATATATATCTATATATATATATATATATATTTATGTTTATGTTGTACAGGTAAAGTTGTGATGATATATCGAATACATAGGTGTCTGAGTGTGTGGGTAAATAGATATAATTGGGATGTTGTCTTCTAGGATCTGACAGGTGAGACGAAATCAGATACAGGAAATAAAGATATAGAAAAGTATTATGTTCATATTTTATCGTGACGATTTCGAGATGATGATTATATGATATAAATCAATCAGTTTTGAATGTCACTTTCTTTTTTCGACTCAACAAAGAAGAAGGAGTAGAAGGAGACGTATGTTTGTAGCGATCATGATGACGAGGACTAGTCGAGGATGAGTATTTGAGGATAGAGGAGTTAGAGTCGACATTACCCGACGAAGAAGAAGGTTCAAGTCGACGATGATGGGGAGAATCAGAGGACGACGATGAGGAGGAATTCCCTTCTTCTTCTGAAGATTGAGTATGGTGATGATGGTGACGAAGACGAGCAGAAGACCTATCGTTCATGTTTTGGACGGCCGAAGTGTACCCGCCAATTTGGTTCTTTGGTCGATGCTCTTTAACCACAGGAAGTGGACTATCACTTTCTACCTTTCTTCCCAGCCATTTTCCTGGTTCTTCCTTCATCTGCCCTGGTTCGGATGATGAGGAACTCGATTCGGCATCATCTTCTAACTTGGTGACTTGCTCTTTTGGAGGAGGCGGCGAAGGAAGTGGGCGGTTCTTGGATCGTTTGTTATCGACTCGGTCGGCCTCAGAAGAGCTATCTATGGTCCTCTGTTCAGCGCGATTTTTCTGCTTATTATTCCTAGCCAAACTTAACGGTTGTTTCTTCTTTTGCTTCTTATCTTGATGATGATGGTGGTGGTGTAAGGGAAACAACCAATCGCCAATAAAGAGATGGGTCGAACTACCAAGCACGCCGATGAATATACCCACGCCGATCGCTGAGATTAGATATAAGATGACCGGTTTGAGCTTCTTGATTAATATTTTGGCTAGATTTATCGGTTGAGTACACGTTATCCAAAATATCAATCTGATAGGAAAGGTCATTGGACTAAAGTATTGCTAGGTCAGTATTACATACAACAAAAAATTGCGGGGGGTGACTCACAATAAGATTTCATCCCAAAACCATACCATTAGATGTGTTAAGAACCCGAATAGAGTAGCGATAAGATGATAACATAGATGAAAGAAGGAGGAGACCAAAGTCTTGATGATTGTGAGTGAGAAAGACCAGATTGGATTCTTTGTGGTCAAGAGTATAAAGATTGATTTAGTGAGTTTCTGAATCGATTCCAAGATTGGTAATTTCTTTCTTGTTTTCTTGGCCGATGATGAAGATGATAAATCAAGGGGATCGTTATCGGATTCGTTTATAAGCACTTCTGATCGGATTCGTTCGGCCTTCGATCCACTGGACAGGTTCGAATCCTCTCGTCTCATAAGTTCCTCCTCATTGTCGTGTTCGGCCTGGTTAGTCTTGAGTTGGAATGCAGTAGTGGTATCCTGGAAAGCATTTATCGGGTCGATGTTGTTGGTTATGGTTCGCCCGTCGACCTGCTCGAGGTTGTTGCTGAGTATCTCGCTTGAGGATGTGATGGCGAGTAGTATGGTGGTGATAAGCTGTAGTGTCAGTCTCATGTTTCTTGGTGGTTCTTGGTGGTTCTGCTTGGCCTTTGGTCGTGGTTGGTTTTTCTTGACCCTGCAGCCACACAGCACCACCGCAGCCCCAGCGAGAACAGACTCCTTCCCCCTGTCCATGGAGAGTACTTCACCCCCTAATCTTTAACTTCCATCTAGGAATAATGTTCAAGGATTCGGAAGCAAAAATATAAAAACGCAATGGGCAATGTTTAAAGTTATCCGGAATAGAACTGATTTTTTTTTCTTTTGGAGCAAGGCCAGAAAACAATTATCACTGCCCCTCAGAGTCAACCTGTCCCACACTGGGATGTATATAACCAAGGAGGATCACTTTCTTGGGAAACCGGTAAAAGTCCATGTAAAATGTCTACTAGCTTTCTAAAACCAGAAGATTCATATTTGCCAAGTCCGTGGAATCATGACCTTCAAGGTACAATTACATCCAGAAACCCTTGGGGGAATGCTTGGGTTGTGGGTACATGAACTATGGAGCTGACATTGATCCAGTTAAATATGGGGTCATGTTAAAGGTTCCATTGGTTCAAGTACCGAGCTAGCCTTTTGTTTCTACCCCAAAAAATTCTAAAATCTTGGTTGGGTGTATCAAATATGCTGCCTGTAGGAACACAACAATCATCTTATTTGACCCAATCTCTGGGATTTCCCTATCTATGAGATAGAAGAACTTCACTGACTGTGGATAAAGTAAACAATGGCTGGTTGAGATCTGATTATGAAATAGTTACAAGATTGTTTGTGATTGTGATTTTGTTGCTTGGCTGGTAATAGAACAGGCAGGTGGGTTGTTGACTCTTCTTCCCCCAGTCATTTTTTTGTTTGTTTGGTAACTTTAAGATAGAAATGAAGAAATCTGACTATTACACTAATGTTTGGATAATTATACCAAGATACAATCATATAGCTAATTATAACTTGCCTGAAAGTAGGGGGAAAAGTATCATACAATTATGTGTGGTGTCATACGTACTGGAGAAGAGCATAACATACTCCTGAGAAGAGATATGATTTTTTATGGTTCCCATAGAGTAGAGAGGAGAGGGAGGAGGGTATTAAAACTCTAGTTTGGCAACATACTAAGGTCCTGCCATATTGCTGACATTAGCACTAGTGCAGCATGGTATGGGGAGAGGTAGTTGATGGTAATTCTTTTTTTAAAATAGCTGTCTATATTATTGGGCTAGCTAATGACATACTCAAATGAAAACAAGAGGGAAGATGTGTGTCATCACTAATTGTTACAAAAAGCTCCCTGTTGGTGCACCTTGGGGTCAATTTCTGAGACAATGCTACTATATATCTTGGGAAACAAATAGACATATTAAACCAATTACTTGACAGTTCACCAATTAGGGTTCTCAAAGTTGAAATTAGGCCAACATACGGCGTGTACATACACCATACATACACAAATACATACAAGATTTTTAGGGTTTTCTGCGGGGATACACGGGGGTATGTATTTGAGGCGGGGTTTTTGGCTGAGTATGGCATAGCACACGGAAAAAGAACCATATGTATGTATATGTGTATGTATGACATGTATGTTGGCCAAAATCCAACTTTGAGAACCCTAAATGCAAGAATTATGTTAATTTTAAATGACATTGGTGCCACTACAAGGGTAGCTTAGCTGGTGGCAGCTAAATTTATAGCCTGTCAGCTTTAGCTGTAGCTGGAAACCACTGAACTCCCCCAACACTAAATTATGCTAAATTACAGCTAATTAGCCCTCTGTTACGGCTGACTTCAGGGAGCACAAGCTAAATCTACATTCCTTTTTTTGTCAAGCTTGTGTAGCTGTAGCTGTAGTTAAAGTAGAGCTACCACTTAGCAAAGTGTATTGGCACTAAAAACCACCAATATAGCTAGCTAACCACTCAATGTGATTTCAGATTTGCATTAATGTTGCTTGACTGCACTCTGTAGTTGCAATTTGACTTCAAAAATGGCCCTGCTTCATGCTCATACCAAAAATTCTTGGTGAGATTTAAAGCTCACAAGATAGAAGAAAAATAAGACACAGAGACAAGCTCTCTGAGATTGAGAGAAAGGGGAAGGCTCAACTGTGCAACAAATACAATACATGTATTGTATCTATATTGCCAATACACAATTTCAAAATACTGTGTATTGTATCTGTGAACAGATACATTAAGAATACATGTATCTCAATACAATACAGGGTGTATTCTCTCTGATACATCATGTATTTTATTGTATTGGGCAGTAAAATACATTGTTTTAAATTTCTGTGTATTGTATCTGATAGCAGTTACATCAAAAATACATGTATTTCAATCCAATACATGAAAATACAAATACATGTATTTTATTTGTTGCATTGTTGGAAGGCTGGATGAGACTCAAGGTGATACAACACTAGAAAAGAAGGAGAAATGATTTTGATCATCATGCTGAAAAAAAAGTTTGTTGAATATAAGTCTAAGTAAATGATGATCAGACTGTGGGGTGAATATAAAATCAATGTTCAAATAGCCACAATCAAAGAGACATGAGTGATGAAAAATGATACTACTAGTTTCCGGTCCAAATAGAACAAGCTACTTGATCACACTAATTTGGTCTAATCAATAATTCAAAGAGAAAGAGAAAGGGGATCTAGGGATGAGAATCTCAGAATCCCAAGAATTCTGAGTCCTAGTTGGTTTTTGTGTATGGTGTTTGATCTGCAACTTGTCTTCCTTGATCCTTAGAGATGTGGAGAGTATTTCCAAGGACATGACAAAAGAGTTTCATCTGATTAATGAAACAGAGGAAAGAGGTGTTGACTGTTCCTGTGTATGCATTATCGAGCAAACTGGATATGCAAATGCATAATTTCGGCGCCACTTGACCCATGGGCTGAGCCGGGCAATCGAGTAGGAAACCAAGACCAGCAACCCAGGATGGCCCGAGGAAAAGTGCAGAAGCCTGCGAAGCGAGCCAGCAGGGCAAAGCCACAGAACATCAGACCTGATAACAGCAAGTTCGATCACCGCCAGAGCAGTATCAAACGATTGGCTGATTGGGACCAAGAGGAAGCCCAAGACGAACAGGATGACTGTAAGTTTAACCTTCTTATTTCTACCTGGATGTCCTGAACAAATATTGAGTGGCTTTGCATATACAGTCTTCGACGGATTAGATAAAGTTTCACTCCAACAGACTGGTCGGGATACTAGATTCGAAAACGACTTGGAGATCCCTGAACAGCTTCTGGATATTGAGGACGGCGAAGAAGAAGAAGAAGAAGATGATGATGAAGAGTATGATGACCAATCAGAGAGTGAAAACGAGAAACCGAAAGCGAAGAAACAACGCAAGGCGAAGGTTTCGGTCGATAACTCCAACAAAGGTCGGTTCGGGAAAGTAGCCATAGCCGAGGAGACTCAATCTGAATCGACAAATTCAGACGAGGAGGAAAATTCGGATCAGATGGAAATAGATCAACACCAACTCGAAGCAGAGGGGAAAAAACTAGCCGATGATCATGATGGTTCATCTGAAGAGGATGAATCGACTTGGAAATCTTATCACGTTACTAAATCGAAATCCAAAAAGAAAAAGTCTACCAACGATCCTGAGGCTATTGCAGAGGAAGAAGAACAAAGAGCCTTAGAGCTGGAAGAGGTGAAAAGACTACAAGCCAAGGCCAGATCGAAGCTAGTATCGAGCGATTTTGCGTCTTATTTAGACTATGCATCCGACGAAGAAATTCTTGCTACTGAAGATACCCACAAACTTAACCAAGATCGAATCGCCTCTTCTCATTCAACTTCCGTCAAGGATTTCGAATCCGAACCTGAGGCGGTAGCTTATTTACTCAAAACTAAACCGGAATGTTTGGCTCTGTTGAACGACTTTCGTCGCTCGTTGGCTGACTTATCTGATCTTAAAGATAAGATATCATCTCATACTGAGGCTACCGATGGAGATCCGGAAAAGAACGAATTCAATCGTGCGATTGACTTGCTCCATTACCGTGAGTTTTCAGTCGAGGTTTTTTTTGCCTTTTGGAAATATAAAATGCTTACCATCCGCGAATTGTACATCTTTTTCTAGACGTTCTATCGACTTATGTTTCAACAACAGCGTTTTACATGCACCTGTCACTTCACCTGCCACCACCAGCGCCGACATTAGTAGCCTCGGTGACCAGATCGTTGATCGACTTGCGAAACACGTTAAACCTGATGGAGCAAGTTGGATTGATTGGAGAAAACTCAGAAGTCTTATCCGGCGAATCTGGGACGCTTGATGGCCAATTTGAGGCTTCGGAATTCGATCGAGAGTTGCGTGAACTACTATTTGATCAATCCAATCCGGATGATGATGATCTTCTCAGTCTGGATCCCGTCAACTCTAGCAAAAAACGTCACAACTCGGCCGGTAGCAAAGTCGAGGTCCCCTCTGTATCCAAATCCAAACAACCTAAAAAAAAGAAAGACCCGAAGAAAAGTACTGAGATCGAAATCGAGGATCCGAACGAATTATTGAAGAACCTACCACCGAGACCAACCCAGACGAAAGCCATGGCCTCTGCTTTCGAAGGTGATGGAGAGGATAGAAGGGAGATCGATTTCCTAGAGTCGACTTCATTATCAGAAAAGGAAGCAAAGGAGAAAGAGAAGAAGAAGAAGAGTTTACGATTCTATACCGCCAAGATTGATGCTAAAGGCAAACGGAGAGAGAAAGCAGTCGCGGGTACCGGAGTGGCTAGTGGTGATAGTGACCTTCCCTACATCACTAAAGAATCTCAACGTCGTGAATTTTTGAAGAATCAAGATCATTCTGTGGGTGATGGTCATAACGATGATGATTATGAGGGGAATAGTGGACAGTTCGATGATAGTCTAGATGACTTTCAGCATGGTGATCTCTCCCTCGATCACGTTGGCGAAGCAGATTACTATAACACTATCAAAGAACTTAAATTATCCGCCAAGAAAACCAAGAAAACTCAATATGATGAGAAGAAACTAGCAGAACGGTAAGCCGATTGAAATCCTCTTTATATATATATATATATAGATAAATTCTTTCTTCAGAAACATGTGGAGCTGATTATTCTGTGTGGGCAAAAAAACAAACAGGGATGCGTTGACGACTTCAGGAGAAGGAGGCACGAGCGGGCCGCGCGAGATCAGTCGCCAGATCCTCAAGAACAAAGGACTGACGCCTAAGCGGGCGAAAGAGAACAGGAACCCTCGAGTCAAGAAACGTAAACGATTCGAGAAAGCGCAACAGAAAATCTCCACTCAACGTCCTACCTTCAAACCCGAACAGGCCGCTCATAGTCGCACTCTTAATGGATACCAGGGCGAGAAAACGGGGGTTAAAGTCGGAGTCGTTAAGAGTCGTAAACTCTAATATCTCTTTCCTTCTCATTTGCTTTCCCGTTTTTCTTTTTCTTTTTGCGCTTCTTTTGTCTTGCCTCCCTTCCTCTCTCTACCTCTCTCTTGCGGTATGTGGTCTTCATCTCCAATTCGCGTTGTCCATCTTCCTATTGGTGAAAAAGTGCAGCACATATAAATTAGTAGTGATATCCCCCAGACCAAGCTGGATATGAACATGTTGAACTGAGTATTATCACAATTAAAGCAAACAAATGATAATGATAATGAAACCGTCTGTTTGAATTTGAAAAGATCATGCCCATACATTCCAGCCTTTTCATAGTTCAGCTTTCTTGCCCCCCCCCCTCTGGTATTTTGGCTATTTGCACAATTTGTTTTGTTTTTGTTTCATGTATGGGACTTGGAAATTCATATTTGAAATATCCTCATGTCTTTCTGTGTTACAGAGGAATCATCTTCTCCGAAAGAATATTTTTCTTAGAAAAATCGTACCAGAATGCCTAAGATGCCTTGGAAACAGTTGAGCCCGACATCTGGTCATTCAGACGTCCAAGGCTCATGCAAACTTAACCCCAAGCCCCTTCCCTTCTCTCCTGGAATTGACCTCGGAGTCGCCTACGCCGACCGAAGGGAGGGACTTGCATCCAATGTCTGTCCTCGCGCGGGGCGAGAGATCTTCCAAAAGCCACGAAACCGTGGATTTTGGACCTTAGCCCCTGTATTGCCCCCTTCTTCCCATTGGCGCGCGTCGCCAATGGGGTTTTCAAAATCCCCTGCTTCTGCCCCTGAATGTGAGCTAAAAAAATTCTCTTCAGGGGCAACAAGTCTCAAAGAATGGAAGCATCAAATGCGACATTTTATTTGAGACTTGTTGGGGGGCTTTGCCACGAAATGAGCGGTACAGCCAGTGAGATGTTCGAAGATATATGTATTTGGGAATACTAATAAGGAGGCTGCTTTGGGTAGTTGAGTCATGGAGCCTCCGTTGAGTTTTTCTCATAACCCATCATCACATCCAGTATAATCCTGATGGACCAATCCGCTGATCTGGTCAATAAGGTCATCTGCGTGTGTAAGGTCATCCAGAACCTAGGGATGAATCCCAAGTCATTCATTACAGCCTTCCTTGAAATCAACAATTCTAATCTGAAATCCTGTCGTGGCTATTGGGGAATTCCCAGGGGCAGCACATCCACCTTTGAGCTTGTCAATACCATTTGCGCACAGTTTCTCCAATCCAATTTAGGCAAGTCCGAGTGGTCAAATTATATCCAAGATGAGGTAAGTACATTGAAAATCTTGGAGTTCCAGCTGGCAACTGATTTCAGCCACCTCAGGCTATCATTATCTTGAGGCAGCAAAACCCTTGGAGTGGCAACTACCTCAGGGGTTCTTACATCAGCTCTCCCTCCATCACTCCCAGCACATATTCAACAACAATTCCAAGTAGCATCACCACAAATCCTTAACTGTCCACAAGATGCCTTTCCTATACCAAATGGTATTTGGAATTTTATCTTCTGCATTGGACAATGATGTGGAGCATGGTAAAGAAGAGCAAGATTCTCGCCGCAAAATTGACCAGTCTAAATTACCTCCAATAGAGGCACTGGAAGAAGAGTTAATGGAGAAAGAGGGATTTCAATTCACCAGCGGAAAAAAAAGGATCAAACTCTCAATTGAGCCGGTATCAAAGATTGAGTGTCTATCTGGAAGCACTCTTGATTGCACTTTCAAGGGTTTCTATTAAGAGTATACACTAAGGGACAAACCACACCAGGTGGTTAAGACTGAACGTGCATGTGCACGTCCAGCTCAAGCCACTCTGGGGGTCTGTTATGAATGACCAACACCGGGGTAGGGGTCATTCAACAGACACATTAGTTGGATTATCTAATGCGCTGTGGGGTACCTGTGGCTTGAAACCAGAAACTTAGGCAATAAGTGCCGGTAAAGGAACTGGAATCCAGGTAAAGGCGCAAGAGGGGTCAGTTCCCCTGTTGCTCCTTGGGGGGACTTTTTACAAGGTGTTGATGGGAAGGTTTTATACCCTTAGAGGTTTTTGTTTGATTATTGTGTCTTTCACCTCTGAGCCTGCCTCCAACTATAAGCTTGAATCAAATGTCCTTATGGCCCCTTCAGGAATGGCAGGTTGAGCAGTAGGACTGGTGAAACCTTCATGTACCCACAAAGAACTGCTCATCCCTCTGGAATAGGCACATCAACAAGATAAGTTGATGGCTATTTATTGGAGCTTCCGGCCAGACATTGCACTTCAACACTGCTGATAAAAATAAAAATACTCCTTGATAATAACTCTACAGATATTGTGTTCTGTCCACTTAAACAACTCAATTCTAATTAGGGTCATCAGACCAGAACCCTAGCC
>LUKR01000869.1:3872-16159 GCA_019395275.1 Puccinia brachypodii
GGCTCATTGACGGTGCCGTTACCAGGGATTTCAAGGGGCGAGAGACCGGCAGGGACGGGAAAAGCGTTGGATAAGGCTTCAAAAATGACAGATTCTATGTACATAGGCTGGCGGTTGGAAGCCTGGTTGATAAGATTGTCGTAGGTATACGTAAAAGGATCAATGATTAAATATGGGGCAGAAACTCTCGCTGGCTCGAGGACAGGAGAAGAAGGTGTATGATTAAAAAGAAAGTAATTTCTATTAATGGCTATGGAAGTAGGAGGAGAACTGGCGAGGTCGTCGGTATTCGTGATGGGAGAAGTAGTGGAAGGGAATAAATCAGGGATTAAGGTCGAAGAAGAACTGGAATTTGAATTCGAAATAAAAGAAGTAGAAAACTCGCTGGCGGGGTAATTTAAAAGAGGGCTCGAGGCCGAAGTTAGAGAAAAATTTTGTTCGAAGGAAGCTGGGTTGAACGCTTCGTGGAAGAAAAAGGAACTACGGTTTGAAATAGGGGAATCGGTAGGGATGGTGGTATTATTAGCAGTCTCGAAGGGTGTATGTTGGCGAGAGGTTTGAGGAGTCCACATCTTTTTGGACTAGTAAATAATAAATAAATAATTGATAAATAAATATAAAAAAATTCTGACGACGACGAAGGGAAAGAAGAAGGGGTGCAAAAAGTTAATGTATAAAAAAAAAAAAAAAAAAAAAAAAAAAAAGAACGGTGATTTTTTTTTCATAAACAAAGATGATAGATTGAGTGGAGTGAATGATATGGTATAAACAATTGATATATAATTATGGGAAAGAGAAACCAATTAGAGATTATAAGAAAGCGACAGTACTTCGACGAGCCAAGTCAATAATCTTCCATCCACCAGTGATAGTATTAGACTGATCATCATTATTGAAGGAGGGATCTTTTTTGTCTCCACTTGGAGGTGGATTTTTCTGAGCACCATCATTTCCAGATTTCTTTTCCTTCCGATCATGATTCCCGACCGTCTCTTCCCCATCCAGATCTTCATCTACGTCTTCTTCTTTTGGCGTAGCGACAGACGAGTTCAGGTGAGCATCTTTAGTGAGAACGACGACGTATTGGACGGCCTGGATCTGCTCCCGACTTCCAACCTCGACCGTGTACCCTTCTTCATCTGTTTCTTTTGTTGCTTCCGATGAACCGGAAGGTGATGGTGTTGTTGGTTTGGGAGCTGTCGAGGCTCGCTTGGTCGGGTTAATGTAACAGTTTATCTCATGCGTCTTGAAGGCTACTATGAATACCGGCAAATCTCTCTCTTCTAATACTTTCGCTGAAATGATCTGTTTCGTTCACATGTTAATAAGCAGCTCGGGTTGATTTTTTGTCTAGAGGGATGGTCATGCACTTACATCAATTCCTTTCAAGTCGATGATTTGATTAGCTGGTCTTAGTCCTCTTTGTAAATACATTTTCATGGGAGCAGTAGTGACATTAAAAGCCTGAAATAAAACCAAACAAAGGAAACGTTAATGATCCAAGCAACATCAGGTAGTATTAGAATAAGGAACGTACGGCTTCAGAAGTCCATAACTTGATAGATTTCAAGTCATTATCGACGAAAGAGTCTACGAAATCAGGGATGATGAATTCCCTCAACTCAGCAAGAAAAGCATCATAATTGAAGTTGGGATCGACTTCTTTGACGAGTCTAATAACTTTAGCAGTCTCGGTTTCGTCGATCAAGTTCCTACGCAGGAATCCGGTGATCGATCTGAACGAAGCGATCACCGGATTCTCTGATTCGCTATACCCCTCTTGCATCGATTTCCAGATCTCTTTGATCCCGCCTGCTCCAGTTAAGGTGTCCTTCATTCGTGAGCCAATCGTTTCTGGAGCTTCTTCCTTGTTGGCTGTCGCATGTAAAACTAGTGACGGTGGTGCGTTTGGATTCTCGACTATGTTAGAATACTCCTCACCAGTTGCTGGAGATGTTTGGTTTGCTTCTGAGGGCCCTGATGTTGACGAGGATGATGATTCTGATGATGTTGATGTTGGTGAAGCGGAGGAAGTTTGGAGGGTAGAATCGGAGGCGGTTTTGATGATAGAGGAGTTAGGATTAGCTTTAGCGAGTCGTTCGAGTCTCTTTTGACGTCTTCTATTACGTTCCTCCTTTTCGATGTAACCTCCATATCTGAGTGCGCCCTGTGAGAAATCGACGGTATCTTCGACCACCTTATAAACTTCAGTTTGGCGGATAGGTTCCCCGATTCTCTTATCGATTTCTTTGGATACTCGACGAGCGGTCTGGATCAATCGACTCTCCTCGATCTCATTCGCCGCTTTATTGACCGCCTCTGAAACGGATTTGCCTGTGCTACTTAACGTTTTGGCCATCGTGGCTAGTTTCGGATTCTCCTTTATCAAGCTCTCTAATCTCATCGCCGTATACGCCTTCCTCATCCGCTGCGCTGCCTCTGAGTCTTTGATTCCTTGTGCTGTTCCCGTTAACTCGCGTACATTTTCCTTAGAAAAACAGACTACTGATCAACATTTTTTCTGTCTTCTTCTTCTTGAAAGGGGAAGTTTGAACTGACCTGTATCTCTTGACTCTTTGCGTATTCAGATTTGAGTACGTCCATGAATCTAGCCCAAGGGGATACGCCAGCAGGAAGCGAGTCATCCTGTTGTTTTTTCTGTTTGGAATTGGTTGAGTAAGTTTTCCTTGATCCTGATCCTGATCCTGACCCTGATACTGCTGTGGGGGTGGTAGTCAGTGGTGGCAGTAGTTTCGATATCCTTCTGGCTGCGCCCAGTTTGCAGTTGAGTGCCATCGTGGTTGTTCTGCTGGATCAAAAAAAAAAAATAAAAAAAATGAAAAAATGAAAATAGGAAAGCCCTTTTGGATATTGAATAAAGTCCGGCGGATATTGAATAAAGTCCGGCGGCATATTGAATAAAGTCCGGCGGCATATTGAATAAAGAATTCGGAAATAAAAAATTAAAAAAATTAAAAAAATTAAAAAAACTACAACCAGCATGTTCAGACTCAGACCAGCACCCAACCCAGTTCGACTTCTCCTTCCCAGGAAAACATACGCAACAACTACCAACAACCCACAGACACTGGTCGAGAAGATTGTCCAGAAGTATGCCTACGACCATCCAGCGAACAAGAAGATCAGATCGGGTGACTTCATCGTATTGAGGCCAGAGCATGTCATGACCCACGATAATACCTCCCCAGTCATCAGCAAGTTCAAATCGATCGGAGCGTCAAAAATCAATAACCCACGTCAGCCGGTCTTCACTATCGACCATGATGTGCAGAATAAATCACCGGAAAACTTGAGTAAATACTCGAAAATCGAGGCTTTTGCTCATCTACAAGATATCGACTTCTTCCCTCCCGGAAGAGGTATCGGCGTCAGTCTTCTTCCCTCTCGGTATACTCAAATCTCTACTCACATGAGTCAAACTCTCCAATCTAATCACCCTCCCAAGTTAGCACCAAATTATGGTTGAAGAGGGATACGCGTTTCCAGGTACACTCATGGTCGGTAAGTTTTTAAAATCCTAACAACTAGAAACTCGAGAGAAAAACAAAAACTGACTCTTGATGCTCAGCGTCCGATTCTCATAGTAATATGTACGGAGGGATTGGTTGTGTAGGCACACCGGTTGTCCGGACTGATGCAGCGTAAGCGAAAGAAGGAGGAGAACACCCCCTGTATAATACCCTAATTATTCGAACTGATTAAACCACAACTATTAAACAGGGCGATTTGGGCCACTCAGCGTACCTGGTGGCAAGTCCCAGAGATAGTAAAGGTTGAACTGAAAGGGAACCCATTAAGCGTGACGGGTAAAGACATCATCGTAGCACTATGTGGGAATTTCAACCAAGATGAAGTCTTGAATAGTGCGATTGAGTTTGTGGGAGAAGGGGTGTCCAAGTTAAGCATAGATGAACGATTGGCGATCTCGAATATGACCACCGAATGGGGCGCATTAGCAGGAGTATTCCCGATCGATCAAGTTTTGATAGATTGGTATCATGATCTATTGGTGAAACGAGAAGCCTCAAAGGAAATTAAAATCCATTCCACCGGTCTTCCATCTTCATCTGTCAATCAACACCCTCGTCTATCGCTTGAAAGAGTCAATAATTTGCATCGGTTGGCGCAAGAGTTACGTCCGGATCCAGATGCTTATTACTCAAAAACCTTAACCTTAGATCTTACTGCCCTAGTCCCACAAGTATCTGGGCCGAATTCGGTCAAGTTATCAACCCCTCTACCTGAACTAGAAGCAAAAGAGATTGCGATCCAAAAGGCGTATCTAGTCTCATGTGTGAATTCCAGATTATCGGATTTAGCGGCGGCGGCAGAAGTGATCAAGGGTAAGAAAGTAGCCGAAGGAGTCGAATTTTATATTGCAGCGGCATCCTCAGTCGTTCAGATGGAAGCCGAACGGACCGGGATCTGGGCCACCTTGATCGAGGCCGGCGCAAAGACATTACCCGCGGGATGTGGTCCCTGCATCGGATTAGGAGTCGGTTTACTGGAGAAGGGAGAGGTCGGAATCAGCGCTACCAATCGGAACTATAAAGGCAGGATGGGACATCCTTTGGCACAAGCCTATCTAGCTAGTCCTGCCGTAGTTGCAGCGAGTGCGGTCGCGGGCAAGATTTGTGGACCAAGCTCCTCCTCCCCCTCATCCTCATCCAGCAGCAGTCATAAACCCCAAATCACGATCATCGAGCATCCTAAACCCGTCAACAATACCAAGTCTCAATCGAAAACAACAGACTCTCAATCTGTCGACCAACCTCCCCTGCTCGACAAATTCCCACCCGTCTTCGCTGGCCCACTCGTCTTCACGCCTGCTGATAATATTAATACAGATGGGATCTATCCCGGTAAATATACATACAATGACGCGATAACTCCGGATGAACAAGCTGGAGTAGTCATGGAGAATTACGATCCAAAGTTCGCACAGACGGTCCGAGAGCTTCTTCCCGCTTCATCCGCCACTACCCCTTCTCCTTTACCCACCGAAGAGGAAGAATCGTTACCACCAACAGATAAAAACTTAACTCAACAAGCTAGACAGTCACGAAAGACAGGCAAGGGTGTGATCTTAATCGTCGGACAAAACTTCGGAACAGGCTCGTCCCGAGAACAAGCGGCCACCGCGCTCAGAAACGCTGGGATACCGTTAATCATCGGAGCTAGTTTCGGAGAAATCTTCAAACGGAATGCTATCAATAATGGACTGGTTTGTTTAGAATCTAGAGAACTCGTTAAGTTCTTGGAATTTAAGTTCATGAGTGACAAGAAAAAGGACGGACTCACTGTCCTTACGAAGTGGAATCTAGCGTTGGACACCAGGTCCGGTCTAGTCTCGATAACTGATCCTGAGCGTTTATCTCTCACTGAACCAGTCACCTTTCAACTTCAACCTATCGGCACCTCCGTCCAAGAAATGTATGCTTCCCTTCTTCTTCTTTTTGTTATCTTTTTCTTAGGTCGGTTTCAGGAACTTATACTTTTAACTTGCTCTTGTTTCCTTTAGTTTCGTCGCTGGTGGTTTGGAAGGGTGGGTTAAAGAACGGATTTAATCAGTCTTTTGTCTTTTGTTTCTTTCTTTCTTTGCTTCCTTCCTTCTTTCTTTCTTTTGTTTCTTTCCTTCTTTCTTTCGTTTCTTTCCTTCTTTCTTTCGTTTCTTTCCTTCTTTCCTTCTTTCTTTCGTTTCCTTTCTTTCGTTTCTTTCGTTTCTTGAATTTTCTTTACTTCTTTTCCCTTGTTGTCTTCCAAAACGTACATCAATTCAAAGGAAAAGGGACATATAGAAAAAAATATTTACTTGTTTTCTTTTTCAATTAGTAGAAATGAATAGATGGATTCAACTTTGGTGTTTTTTTAACTTTTGTCATTTCTTTTAAACTCTGAAGGGAAGAAAAAAACAACACATTAGAATATATCCATATGTGTGTCTATGTATTCCTCCTAGATCCAGACCTGGAAGGAAATTTCTGCAAATTTTCCCGTGGTTGACCTGTCAAAATCTCAAAATCTGGGTTCCAAATCAAGTCTGGAACGTCTTTCAGATCCTACTGTAAGTCCTCCATATTGTCATAGAAGGGTTTTCTTCTTTGTGTAGGATTGGGTCTAGTATTCAATGATTTAATGGGATACTGGTTTGGTTTCATGGGTTTATGAGAGAAAGAAAGAAAGAAAGAAAGAAAGAAAGAAAGAAAGAAAGAAAGAAAGAAAGAAAGAAAGAAAGAAAGAAAGAAAGAAAGAAAGAAAGAAAGAAAGAAAGAAAGAAAGAAAGAAAGAAAGAAAGAAAGAAAATTCCTCATTTGACAGAACTAATGAAAACACCAGTTTTAGAATCACTAGAATTCTGTTACTTGATTAACACTTATATGTTAGTAGGTTATGTAAAATAAATAATAATAATAGAATTTTTAGTAGT
This sequence comes from Puccinia brachypodii, assembly GCA_019395275.1. Lineage (NCBI taxonomy): Eukaryota > Fungi > Basidiomycota > Pucciniomycetes > Pucciniales > Pucciniaceae > Puccinia > Puccinia brachypodii. Next base: position 10,321 of record LUKR01000869.1, read on the forward strand.
CCAAAGATGCCAGAAAAAAAAACACAGCCAAGACAAGCCCCCAACCCAAATAATAATAATAATAATAATAATCTCAAATGAGTGAATCTTGAGGGGTTATCTACCCTAACAACCTTGATCACCTTTGTCCAACCGGTTTCAGTATACAGGAGAAATATGTAATATACTTACTACCTACCCCTAGAGATCACATGATCTTTTGATTAAAAGTTTAGTGAAAAAGTGGTTGCTGTTTTAGCTTTAGCTATCCTGGATTAGTGTTTTGAAGAATGTATAGATGATCTCTTCTTATTATTCTATTTATTTTAATTTAGTTTGATTGTGGATTTTATAGGTTTCAAATTATGAATGAGAATTTTTTTTTTTTTTTTTTTAACTTCCAGATCCACCCCAACTAAACCAAATTTTTGATTTCAATTATTGGGGGAAGGAGGAGGGAGTGTGAATCTCCCTTCACATAATACAATAGACACACTACTACTGAAGCTCTATTTCCCAAAAAGCCCTTCAGATTCTCATCCCACTACACTACCACACTTGTGCTTCGAGGCTAGGCTGGGATTTTTTCTTTCTCTTTTGTAGAAACACAGTTGTGTTGGTGGCTAAAATAAACTCCTATACCTTTTCATAGTTTCATAGTTCTTGGGTTTGGGGGCTGAAGGATTGCTTGATTTCTTGTTCTTCTTTCTATTCCAAAATTTTATCAATAATTACCACTTTTTAATTTATTCAAAGTTGAAAGTGTGTAAATCATAAAATCCTATTTATTTATTTATTTTTTATTCGATGGGAAATCTGCATAAACAGATTGGCAAGATTTATTGCAAAGAAGATTTTGTTAAGACCTGGTGGACTCCCTGTGCCAAACTAGAAATTGTTGATTGACAAGAACTGGACTTGGAGCCCATAGGTATGATGATCATAATTTATGCAATTCCTCTTAAACATCCATGATGTTTGTGTCCCATCTTTGAATAGAGGTGTTTATGTAGCAAGCCATATTGGTCAGGTCAAGCTAAAAACGGAAAGAAAACATGGCTGTTTTCCCCTGTTGCTCTTTTTCTGGGCAGCTTGTAAGAAGGTAATAGCATTTGGCAGCTTCTTTTCTGCGCCGTAATCTCATATCCCTCTTTCTCTTTCTTCAAGTACACAATTTCTTATTTTGCATGTATCAATTCAAGTGAACAGGAGGTTTAATCGCACGATGGTCGAATAGAGAGAGATCATGTTGGGTTTTCTGTTCATTGAGATTTGGAGGTAGAAGGGAGGGGTTGATTGATCGACTAGGCCAGTGCCTATCACGTCCTTGCTGGTGGAGCAACCTAAATAGAAGATCACGCAAATATACCCCGGGTCAGAAGCCTATCGAAGCCCCTCTGGAAAATGTGATATTGAATGATTGAGAACACCTACCAGAACAACTCCATCTCCCCGAACGAACATCATCTCGCAATTCCGTTGGACGGTCTGTTCGAAGAAAAGAAACAATCAAATGTACGACCCGCAAGAAGAAAAGGATGAGTATTGCTTGATCATACAAGAAGTAGGAGGGGAAGACTGACTCGGATGATCGGCTCATCCTCTGGGTTCTGTGGAGCCTCGACCACGGTGATCGTTTCGGTCACATCAGAGAGGACCATGTTCATGTGACCATCGTAAGCCTATATTATTCAACACGCACTATTTATTTATTTTCAGGTCGGCACAAGGTAGCGAGGAGGGGAAGCTCTTACATGCAGGGTTCCGTTGAGCACTCGGTCACCCCTCAGCTTGATCAGTACACGTTCGGAGAGCGATAATCGGATCAAATCAAACTACGGGATCATAGTCAGCCTCTTGCAAATGATACATGATTTCGCCGGTCAAACCGAGAAGTCAAAGCATTGAGACTGCGTACCGGTTCCTCGACCCCATCGCCACTGAGGTCAGCCATTGTCGACTTGAGAGAGATGCAAAGATTCTGGCTATGGACGGCTGCGGTGTTGATGTGAGGTCGGTCGGCTTCCGAATGCGTTGGCGGTGGGATCCAACAGGCCCGGGGCGCGCCGCCTGCCATCGGCTGTAACTGTAACTGTAACCCCGGCGTAACTTCCCCGAGAGATACCGACAGCTTTCCTCGACTTCTGTCTGGCCATGATGACACCCCCAGCCACCGCCGAGGGAGCGCCAGGGTGTGGGAGAAGGCGCGCCAACAATTCCAGGTGAGGAACTGGCACTTTGTTTCCCAACCCCAATAGGGGTCGATGCCCCCCCCACTAGGCCGACACCCTTTGAAGCCTCCATCCAGCCAGCCACACGGTGACAGTATGTGCAACCGAGTAAGAGTTGCACGTTGACATGTTCACCGAGCCGTACGTTGGCGCATACACCCAACCACACCGCCTCAGTTCACCGGCCCCTAATCCGGTTTACGGGAGAGGTGGAATAACTTTTAGGGTGGCTTGCTTGGGGTTCCAGTGCCATCCTCATAGGCACCTATATAGACCTTGATGGGGTGGGCATCGGATGCTCAGGTTGTCCCTACGAGCACCTCCCGCCCCAAAAATCCTTCAATCCGACGTCAGTTCATACCTGCACACAAGACCGCAAGACAGAATGGCCGTCTGCCGATTCATCTCAATCGCGCTGCTCGGGCTCCAAGTGCTAGCGGCAGACCCTATCCGCCCGCCCGCTCCGGTATGCTACGACAAAAAGTATAGAGTTCGTAAGGCCGATTGTATCACGTATGTCCTGGTCAAATATTTCGTCTCATCCTATCATAGCGATTCTCCTTGTGATTGACTCATTTGGAAAAACCTTCGCGGCCCCTTAATCGGTGCTCTCACACGGCGGGTACACAGAGCACTCGGCAACATTGTCTACGACAAGGACGGCAGACTTAGTCACTTGGGTACACAAGTGGCTGTGGCTTTCGAAAGCTGTGTTGTAAGTTATTCCTTCCAATGCAATTTCATCCACGAAAACATGCGTGTTGCATCGCGCTGATAGAGGTCCATCTCTCCACACCCACCAGCTTGCAGTATACTATTCCAAAGACGCTGTTGTGTGAGTATGATAACTATCAATCAAGTGGCAGGCGAACCTCAACATAAAAGATTGATTTGACGGTCTCTTCGATGCTTAGTACCAGGCCAAAGATTGATGACACGCTCGAAAAGATTTTTGAGGGTTGTACGGTATGCAACTCGTTTCCTCCTACTTTTGCCATCGTTTTTCCAGAAGAGGCAGAGCTTAATACTTGACTGCATGTTATTTATCTTTGACCCGTACTACACAGTCAGCTGGCATGTCTGTAATTCCAGACAGCGATGACTCCGAAATCTATGTCACTCCACGTCAGACCCCTCGGAACTGGAACACGCCTTATGACCCGGATTATCCGTTTGACAAGCCGTATTGCTTCCAGTCGGGCGGTGCCATCGCGGCCAAAAAAGAGGATTGCATAGAGTACATCGGCCGTTTGATTTCAATCTATAGATTACCACTATTAAGCAAAACTAAAGCTAGCTCCTAATAAAACCCGCGTGATCTATCCACCAGGGCTTACCGCCAGATCCCGTCAGACAATCAAGGCCGGCTGATAGATCCAAAGACCAAGGCCCCGTCAAATTCGGTTTCTTTCAAACACAACACCTGTCGCGTTAGTCTCATTACTATCCACATCATCAATTGCACTCCTTCCACCGCGTTCATCACCCCCATTTATATCCTCTCTGACTTCAATCTTAATCGCTCTCATTTAGGTCACCTTCTACACAACTGATGAGTCGAAAGTTGTCGCGTAAGTGCCGAAATGAAACCCTGCCAATCGTCAACCTGCTGGTGTGTGGAGATATATACTGAGTCTTTTCATCATCATGCGTTATCATGCTGATCGATCAAACAGAAATAGCAAAGAAAATCGTGATATTGTGACTCGAATGGCCAACCAATGTGGTAAACAGGTTTGTAATTTCGTACATCGTTCAGTGGTCTCCAGCCAAATCAAACCATCTAACTTGGGATATTCTTCTTGACAGTGGGGTACTGTCAACATCAAGGGAGCTGAAGGACCTAATGGACGCACAATCATCACTACTCGCACATATTGACTTTTTTCATCATCGATGATGATCGAATTGTATATACTGCATTTTATCTCTCCGATATTGAAGACCACCTTGACGGGACGTGGATTAATGTTTATCAAGTCTTTCGTTTTTTTCTTCTTTTCATGTGCTATAGATATTGTATAAAACGACAATCCCTACAACCATTCAATGTCAATTGCTAATACAGAACCACTTACATCAAAAATTTTATCGCATGCTATGGGCTTGGTACAAGTACCTACATTTCCTCAGCGGAGCGTATTTATTTTTATCTTTGCCCAATGATGAGGTCCAGAAAATCAAGATTAACAGTGCATATATCCCTTGCAAGCAAACAAAGTTTTTCTTGACACTGTTGTAAGCGAAGGACATGTGTCTAGATTCAGAATTATTTGCAGAGCAGAAATATCTACTGTTATTCTTGAAAGCTTGAGTGTGCGCCTGGTGATTAGCTACCCATAATCCTGAATGCTCCGACTATTACATGAAGGTTTTGATGAGCAGATTGAGAGAAGCTCTATATCAACGCCAAAAATCAGTTGGAAAACATCTGAAAATATTTAACCCATTTTTCATCTACACATTCCCATATTTTCTTGCTCAAGATATGTAGACAAGAATACCTTCCATCCTTGATCGTAACAATATTTGGGCCATTCTTCAAAACCATGAACAGAAATATATGTTGAGTGGGTAATTTAATCACTAAGTGTGATTTGTGCATCTGCAAAATGCGTGTGCGAGGGTATGTTGTGGAGACTCAAGCGAGTCGAGGATTTCTTTTCTTTTGCAGTTTCTTTTCTTTGCTTGTTTCATCGTGATTTCAAATTCAATAATCTCAACATACAAATCAAATCATATCTTCAAGTTAAGGAACTCAATGGTATCGAACTTCAAGAATCACAGGTAGATAAAAAATAATAAACATTGAAAAATAAAATAACTGTTACTCATAAACAAATATTAATCTTTAGATTCGAAGAAGGAGGTATATAAAACATTTTCAGGAGGAGTGATAGTAGTTATATAGGCATTGCTAGGTAGTTTTTTATTCTAATCACCTATTCTATATAACTGCTTATGAACTCAGTACTAAAAGTCGTTGTCTATTATTTCTCAAAGTCTTCAAAATTTTCTTATAGTTTATTGTTTATTGCCGTATCAGTTTGTTGTTTTTTTGTTATATTGTTATTTCAGGAACCAAGTTTGTGTTTATCTTGTTTTTTTTTTTTCAATACTTTATTGTTTTTATTAGTTTCTTTATTGATTATTGATTACTAAATGGTTCATTTCTGTTATTTGTTATCATCTCATAGATATTACTACTACTGGCTGTTTTTTACAAGATTTTCAATAAAGAGAGACTCAATCACAAACTGCACAATATATTGGTGTAACCGTGGGACCAAAAAATTCCTTATTATTTCCTTTCCTCCCATTGGAGTTTGAACCCCATCCCCTTGATAAGTGGATCTAAAGAGGTTGATTCTTTGAATTCACCACAAGGTCATCCGGTCAGCCAAATGATTTATCTCCGGTCAAAACAACTAAGCCTGTCACGACATCCTCGGATGGTTCATAGGGTAAAAATAGCCGCTTGCTGGCTGTTCACTGCTGTTGAAATCTTCCATAAATCTTTGGTTGAACAGCAGACATGTCCGGGGGCAGTTGCACCGTTTAGCGCTCCTCTTGCGCCAGACTTTTGCTGTAATCCACAAGCCTGCTGCGCAGTTGCCCCCCCCCCCCCC
>LUKR01000870.1:0-16149 GCA_019395275.1 Puccinia brachypodii
TGTGACCCCTTTTTTTCCTGTACTGCTCAGCTGCTTAAGTAACAATGAGATATAACTTATAAGCATAAAGATTTTGATCCTGTTTATCTAGAGGCTTTATGCATGATGCATACATATTGGGTTCAGAAAGGTTCAAAAAGAACTATGAAAAGTAGCACAGGGGGGGAAACAGACATCTTTCTGCTTTAGAAATGCCAACCAACAATCAAGTTATATCAACCACACATGCCAATTGCCGCTGGTTTCTACTCTTCTTCTCCTAATTCTAGAATATTTTCACATGTTGAAATAGTACATCTGCACCATCTATTTCCGGTCACTGGAGGACTTAATATTACTGCCGCGGGGGACAATTTTGTATCTATCCCAAAAAACTTACAGCCTCTTCTGCTTACCATGTTCTCAGAATATTGGCAGAAAGAATTCCTGAGAATCAAATCTCTCAAAAAGAAAGATCAAGCTGATGATGGTTAATAATTATAGGTTCCGGCTCCTCCCACTACATACTGTATGCAATGGCAAATTTTTCATTTTTCATTTTTCAAAGCCCAAGATGCTAGAAGGAATGAATAGCTGTTAAAACTCTTGGGCTATGTGCTTCCTGGCCAGAAAAAGATGGTATAGAAAAAAAATGTACAAAATTCTAGCCTCCAGCCAAAAAAAATGTTACACACAAAAAATGTATGAAATTTTTGGCTGACCTCCAAGCCTACGCACAAAACGTCTATGAATGAGTCCTGAAATTGTATGAATATTATGAAAATCTTGGATTTTTTGTTACTGGCATCTGCAGGGGGTTTCCTGGGTCCTCATAGCACACATGCAAAATTGGTTGCATGTATTTGTGTATATACAACAGGTATATCCAAGAATCTCATAAATTATTATTAAGTGAACTATGGGGTCTTGATGGCCTAGTGGTAACCATATCCCACGGAAGCTCAGTGTCACCCCTGTGTTGGCAAAGATTTTGCTCCAAACAGAGTAACAAGTCCGGTGTTGGAATCCCGGCAGACCCAACCCCTTCCACCCTGGACAACTACGCACCCCCTTTCAAACTTATAAACTCTTTATTAGTTGTCCCCTTAAAAACCATCCACCCTTATAATCTTTCAATACCCGTTGCCCAAACTGAACCCAGCCTGCAACATGGCCACAACCAATCACCAGCATATCAGATGATCCTGTCTCTTATCACTACCTTGTACTCATTGAACTTAGAGCCCCTCACTAAGGACTGAAAAACTGTTACTACTACATTAATATGTAAACCAATATCAAGAAATTGATAGTGTGCAATGCCAATGTCAAAACTTACACATTTTATATATAAAAAAAGTGATCTACAATTCCACACATACATATTTACATGCTTCTAAGGATCAGGCTAAATGCACTACCATGATTTACTACATTTTTTTGTGAACTAGAAAGATTTGCTATGATGGTAGTGTGAACTCCTGTTTTTTTTTTTTTGAGTGTGCACACCCCATGCACTCCAAATTTTTTTGCACATGAGCTTACATAGGATAGATGGTTCACATTTCAAAATTTCGAGCAAAATGTTGATATGAAATCAGCATAGAAAGAAAAAAAACTAAGGTTTTCTTGCAAATCATCAAGCAAAGATTTTATTGAAATGTGAACTCTCCTTAAAACTTGAATTTTTTATTGTAAGGCTGCAGATGTGAAGCTAAATCTTGTCTGTATGTCCAATTTAATCCTAGTTCATTGGCTAAAAGTAATGCATGTCAATATAAACATATATCTCTTCTTTCCTAACACGTATCTAAACTATATGTATATAATGAATCAGATACAAAAAATAATGACAAACATATGAACCTGCGATTTAAATTAAGAAAAAAAAAATGTCTTGAAATTCTAGAGGAACACAAATAAACAACTATTTCCGGTCTAGATATGAATACATATGTGATGATCGATGGAAATTACAGGAAGTGTATTGAATGGGAGACGAAAGAGAGTCAAGAGAAGGATCATGATGATGATGATGATCAAGAATTGAGATCCTCCCAAAGATAATCAGAGATGTGATTTTCGAACCAATAAGTGAGACCAGTTTGAGGGTCGAAATCTCTCACGAGTTTAGAATGATTAACATTTGTATCAGTACTAGAACCAGAACCAGAAAGAAAAGGATTGATAAGAAGGAGTTGTCGGTGCAGATTATTATTGGGTTGAGTGAGTGAGGAAGAGGTCTGTTGTTCAATCGATTCGATCAATTCATTTGTTAAGTTCATACTTAAACCTTCTGACTGGGCGATCTCTAAAGTCGACAATTTCTTATACTTGTTGGACGCCGTCATGCCCAAATCGGAAGGATACTGACGCTCAAGATCCAGATCAGAATGAGAATCATCATGATTGCCCTGTTGACCGTCATCATCTTTTTTTTCTTGGTTTGTGTTCTGAAGCCTTTTGAGTAACCGATTTTCGAACTCATGTACACTAAAGTAAGGTGTATGTAAGACTCGTAATCCTGATTTGAAGGTCTTCAATCGAATTTCTGGGTCTGTATATTCTGGTAAATGATGACATGCTGAAATCATATCTGCCGGTGAAACAAGTGCTAAAATTGACGAGTCAAGTCACCAAAAAGAAGAAGAAAAAAGACAACCTCAGTACCAGTGTCCAATTCTTTTGTAATAATAAAGAAAATAATAAAGGGGACAGAACTTACAAATCCCTCGTGCACGATTCCAAATACACCAAATCTCATCCAAGGGTCTAATACCGACCGCATGGTGATGTGAGTCATGGGACATGATTGGAGAATGACCGGTCGACATATTACGAGTCAATAAACCCGCAAGTTCTTTAGCGAGTTCTTTAGCGAAAGCTTGGTCGCTACTGATCATATCTGCAGTCACGGCTGGCGTGGGTAGTCCTAATTTAACTAGTGAGGAACGAATTAATCCCGCTTTCTGGTCGGGTGATTCTCCATCTTCTCCAGTTTTAGTGCCAGATGATTCTAGATTCGTTAGTTTGGCGTTGATAGATTGGGATAGTTGGACCTGAGGTGATATGTGGAGTTAATTGCATCATCAGAGAAACTAAGAGTCAAGTTGGACAGAGGAGCTCATTTCAGTACTTACCATCTCTTTTGCTTTAGCCATCAAGGCTTGAAGATCCTGGAGACCTTCAGTTAATTCAGTCTGATGAGCTTGTTGTTGAGAATCCATAGTTTTGAGAATCCGATCGATCCCGATCGGGTTTGAAGCGGAAGGGGAATCGTTTTGGCTTGAGCGACTGAGTGGGGAACTTTCTTGATCAAATAACGGTCCGGATAATAATGATGATGATTGACTAAATTCGAAACCAGTCTTCAAACCATTTGTATTCCAAGATTTCCTTTGAAGTGCCTTCTTTAGACTGAAGTAGAACGTCTTATCTCCACCTTTCCTGAACGAGAGGCGGATGTACGAGTCCACCGGGAACGAAGATGGTGGAGCGGGAGTTGTAGCCCGTGAGTGTTGCAGATCGCTTTGGGTACTGCTAGCCGTTAAGGTGGATTCAGATGGCGCGTTGAGTGATAGACTATCGAGTTGAATGGTACCCAAGATCGAGTCGCACATCTCACAACGCGCCATCGAAGGGTGATTAAGGAAAGTACATGATGGACAAGAGATTTCCTTGGTTGTGGCTTGCTGTATTCGTTCCAGCTCATCATGAGCTGGGTCTGATAAAGGTCCAAAAGGATCTTCTGCCCGGATTGAAGTCGCTCTGAGGTTTGATAAACTTTTCGTATGATATGGGACATGTTCGAAAGTACTTGACAGAGATGATGATAAGTCTCGAAGAGTTGAAGGTGGTCGAGATTGTGAGGCAGGCTTGGTTGTGGATGATAAATCTCTTGGGATACCACACAGAGCGCATTTGAGTTGAGGTGAATTTGAGAATCCACAGACGTGGCAAGTCCAATGGGAGGCCGCAGGATGGTTGAGAATGTCGCTAGAATCTGCTCCTGCTGATGCCGACTTGAGTTGATTGTCTATCGACTGAGAATCTTGAACAAAACTCGAGCGACGAGTACCTAATAATAATGTTATCTTCGGGGAACTCGTCAAGAATCCAATCCAGTACTCCGTCTGTCTGATCAGGCTGATATCCAGGAAGCACGAATGGTGGTGTGGGTTGACTCGATCGACGTAGATTAATCTGTGAGACGTTAGATAGAGCGTGCCATCCTGATATCGATCGTCCTTGTTTTTCCTACGCCATTTCAAACCGCGCGAGAGAAAGATGTGAGTTCTCTGAATTCCAATGGTATTGATATCATGAGAAAAGAAGGAAGAAGAGGAGGAGCTGGTTTATTAATTACCGATTATTTACCCATCATAGATTCCAATCCCAACTTGCGATTCCAGGATGGTTTCGCTCGGGAACAGCTGGGCGTTTATCGTCAGATTGGTCGTGTCGATTGCCCGTAAGCGGTTCATGGCAACTCGATCTCTCTCTTTCCGTTTTCCCGTTTTTTCGGATTTTCCAGATTTTGTGGAATGGGAAAGCCCCGGGGCCTGGCGGGAGGGGACCCCGATTCGCCGCGAGGCCCCCGGTCTGCTATTGGCCACCGATCATCGAATCTCAGATTTGAACTTTGGATGAAACAACAATACTTTTCGACACAGGGACACTAAGAATCCATAAACAAGCTAATTGGTAGGAAAAAATCACATGGTATTCTGAAATCATTTGGGTGCAAGCCATAAAAAGGAATTGTTTGGAGAAAACAAGGAATATCTTGACCAAGATTTTCAGTGCCACATGCATTACAAATACCAGTGTAACAGTTCAGATGTGAAACTAAAATGAAAAAGAAGAAAGAAAATCTAGAAATCTCCTCATTTCCTTCTTTCCCATGAGTGGGAAAACAAAGAATCCATCCATCCTTGTGATCATCAGTGAGATTTCTTATAATATTCAAGTTACTGATCAAGTGAACTTTCGAGAGCAGGAGGCTTGGATATCTGTGTTGAGTGCAACTATTTGTTTATCCCTATTCTACTTAAAAGAAAAGGACAATAACCGGCCTATATTAATTTCAAAAAACATCCAATTTACAATTACCGGTGTGATCAAGAAGTATTTTCTGAAAGCTACTGACCGTTGTCAATTTTAATCTGGGGTTGCAACACCATGCACTTGATGCACCCGTTCCAATACAGTTGAAACCAAATTGTTTTTTGGTCGCATCAAATGCGCCAATAGCATCCATCACTTTTACATTTCAGATGGATCAGAGCAACAAAAAGAAAAATACAGTGTCAGAGCACTCGCCAAGAACGAAGTTTTGTACAGATTATACAGTTCATACAAAAGCTCATTTCAATGTGAAAATTGAGAGAAAAGCACGCTCACCGTATTCATTGTTTGAGGTGAGTGAAGTGGGAACCGAACACTTTGCCAGAAGTCCAAGATCGTTAGAGTTACACTGGAATTTTACCGTCCTAGGGTCCTTGTTCTTGGGGTTCAAATTCAATACCGCTCCAACGGATGTTACCATTACTAGTAAGGTTGTTGTAAAGACAAATAATAGGGGTATAGAGAGTTGCATGTTGTAGATGAATATATTCAGGGTTTGATTTCAATTGTTTCCGGAACAATTTGTTGATTATGAGTAGCAAGTCGAAGTGATATGAGCCTCTGATTTCAAGTCACTCTTTATCTCGCAGGATTTGAGAAGCGGGAGGGATACCGGAACCATTTATTAAAAACCAGATAATTCTTTCGGGGGGACTCTTAGGATTGGATAGTGATGGAATCTTCGGGAATCACGATCATCGAACCGTATTAGGAGCTCCTGACGATCGGCCCCGGTCTCGATTTTTTCCCCTCCCAAAAACGCTCGTAATTCAGAGAGAACAACAATAGCCTGCCCGAGGAGCACAACTGGGGAGTCACAGTTCTGCCACATTCAATCACATTGACCCCACCGGAAGCCCGTCGTAGAAAGATTTGTAAAGGCAGTTCGAAGGACCCGGGAAAGCGGTCGTTGTCATCTGAATTCTAATGCTGCCTGACAGTTGATTACAAAGTTTTTTGTTCTTATAAAAAAGCTCTACTAGGCGTGCAGTGGTGTCGAGATCGTATGAAGCTGATGAGGCGCCGGGCGAGTTGTAATGGTTTTATCTCTTATTTGCTTGCTATTTTTTGCACTCGAGAGAGAGAGACATCGACCATGATAATTTTTCAGCAAAAAGGCAGGGTCAAATTGAAGGCACGCGTGAGGAATCAAGACTCAAAACTCACTGCGAATGAGAGCGAGTTCTCATTCAAACACCATCAACAGTCCACTTCCGAAACAAGGAGTCTGAGAGGGGAGGGCCTAGTACAGAGATGATGTGGACATTTTCCATGTGAACTTCGAGTAGCCATTGCCTCCATGAAAGAGAGTATAGCACCGCCAACAGGAACCGTTCGAATCAGTTGGTGCTTCACCAGTTTTTCGCCCTGGGTACAAGACTGGTGAGGTATACTTGCGCCAGCATCCCTCGGACCACCGCCGCGTAGTTATGTGTGCATCTGAGGACATGCGGACAAGTTTGCACCTATGACAACAGCATTTGGGACTTGGGTAGCTGTTGGCCCCATGATCGCTACAACCGGGAATGACACAAGGAATGAGAAGGTTAGACAGATTTGCTCGGGTGATGTAACCCCAAAACTGAAAAAAGTGCGTAGAACAGCATAAAATTGGCGAGTCACAAAGTTCAGCGCTGGAGCCTGTACCCGGTGCCGACAAGTGCACCCGTATACACCCGGCTCCGACTCAGCGGATGCCGTGCACGGGGCCATTGCTCGAGTTCGGAGTCCATGTCGAGGACGGATCCGGGGCGAATCGCGATTACATGGTCAGATCCTCGCGGGTACCGTTCTTGGTTCTAGCCGGCTATGGGGCCCACCGGCTGATCCGATCCTCGGCGAGATTATGCCCCCGGTTATGATGAACTTTCTACGGCTCCATATCCCTTCTGAGAGCCATGATGAACTACTCGTTGAAGTAAGGTAAGCAGCGTATCAGAAGCCCTCGTAAGCTATCACATACTTGAGCGTATCATTCAATAGAGGTGTTGAGCAAATGGATCGGTGGAGGGTGCGGCTAGTTCATGTCGACTGATCCGCCGATGGAAGTCTGTACACATAAATGTGGCAAAGCGAGCGAATCTCAACTGGATCAACTTGGAGCAGCTCTCCAGTAGTCTCCAGTCCGACATAATTTGTGTCTTGGTAATGTGGGTGGAGAGAGCACTCGAGGGAGGAAACATATAACAAGGACTATTGCTGCCCACTCTGCGAGACCCCATAGCCTTCACTCCCCCTAAGAAGTCGTTCCAAGTCTCCCAGCACTTCAGTTCTGGAACCGAGATTATGCCCCCGGTTATGATGAACTTTCTACGGCTCCATATCCCTTCTGAGAGCCATGATGAACTACTCGTTGAAGTAAGGTAAGCAGCGTATCAGAAGCCCTCGTAAGCTATCACATACTTGAGCGTATCATTCAATAGAGGTGTTGAGCAAATGGATCGGTGGAGGGTGCGGCTAGTTCATGTCGACTGATCCGCCGATGGAAGTCTGTACACATAAATGTGGCAAAGCGAGCGAATCTCAACTGGATCAACTTGGAGCAGCTCTCCAGTAGTCTCCAGTCCGACATAATTTGTGTCTTGGTAATGTGGGTGGAGAGAGCACTCGAGGGAGGAAACATATAACAAGGACTATTGCTGCCCACTCTGCGAGACCCCATAGCCTTCACTCCCCCTAAGAAGTCGTTCCAAGTCTCCAAGCACTTCAGTTCTGGAACCGGGTTCAAGAGACAAGGTCGTCCTATTAGGTCCTGTGGCTCCTTCTGATTTACTACTCACTTAGCCACAAAGCACTTCCATCAGGGAAAGCCTGACGTTGATCGTCGGCTGTCTTGAACCCCCCCACCCCCCGGCTGTCTCCTTGAATTAGTCAGTTGAATCCAAGTTATATTCCCCACGAACGATTCCAGAATGGCCGATGCCAATACCCCCGTCAAAGTTGCCCGAAACTTCGACAAAACCTTTGAGGAAGAAAAAGGGGCGACAAGATGTTTGGTGGATATGAAGACCATCCAGCTAACTGCTGAAGACCTTTATGACCGTGAAAAGGTGGACCTTGAGCAGGTTGAGCTCGAAGATGTATGGGTCTTATTACAGTCAGTCCTCCCTCTCATTTTTACCATCAAAGACATTACAGTGATCACATGCTAACCCGTGGGGCGTTTTCTTTTGCTCGCTTAGAACGAGTGAAAATGGTTTGGATGCCGCTGAAGTCGAGAGGCGACGCGCCATATTTGGCCCAAACCGCTTGGAAGAAAAATCCGTTAACCCGTTCTTACAGTTCTTAAGTTTCATGTGGAAGTAAGTCAAATTTTCCTAGATAAGTCTTCCAGAGGGCTCTTGAACTTACAGACATTGAACAATCTGCCTGTTATAACATAGCCCGCTCTCATGGGTCATGGAAGGTGCCGCGGTGGTCTCGATTGCCCTCTCAAACGGGGAGAACCGTCCCCCAGATTGGCAGGATTTCGTCGGTATTATGGCTCTCCTACTCATCGTACGTTATTTGATTCATTTATGCGCTAGGGACAAATGTCCGGAAGGTCTCATCTCATGACCTTGCCCACAGAACTCCGGTATTGGTTACTACGAAGAGAGGTCGGCTGGTAACGCAGTCAAGGCTCTTATGGATTCCCTCGCCCCCAAAGCCAAAGTGCGCCGGAATGGACAATGGTCCGAAATCGACTCGGCTGACCTGGTACCAGGTGATCTCGTTGCTTTCAAGGTGAGTTGAATTCTCTTCCCTCTAGACAATCATACGGCCTCAGTGACAGTATCTGATCAATTATCCTTGAACGGTTCAGATTGGGGACGTGGTACCCGGAGACTGCCGTCTCTACGATGCGATTAATGTTTCCATCGATCAAGCAGCTTTGACTGGGGAATCCCTACCCAGCTCCAAGTCCGTTGGCGACCAATGTTTCTCGGGATCGATCTGCAAGCAGGGTGAGGCCGAGGGTATCGTGAGTGCGACCGGTGCCAACACTTTTTTCGGACGGGCAGCCACCCTGGTTGGAGCCGAGAACGACTCGACTGGACACATGCAGGCTGTCTTAGCCAAGATCGGAGGGTTCTGCCTTGTCTCTATTGGTATCGCCATTGCCCTTGAGCTCATTGTACTATATGGGGCGTTCCGCTACTCTTACCGTCGGGGTTTGGACAACATCCTTGTGCTGCTTATTGGTGGTATCCCAATCGCCATGCCCACCGTCCTATCCGTCACCCTTGCCGTCGGCGCTCAACAACTTGCCAAGTACAAGGCCATCGTCACCCGTATTACGGCCATTGAAGAACTTGCAGGTGTCACTATCTTGTGCTCCGACAAGACTGGTACTTTGACTACCAACAAGCTCACGATCGATAAATCTACCATCAAGACATACACTGATGTTGGACCTGAGGATGTCTGTGTTTTAGCTTCCTACGCGTCCCGCATTGAGAACCAGGATGCCATCGATGGTTGTGTTGTCGGAACGGTTGGCGCTGACGTTGCGCGCCGAGGGATCAAACTCGTTGACTTCAAGCCATTCGACCCTGTCTCCAAGCGTACCGAAATAACTTACATCGATGTTGCGACTGGTGAAATGCGCCGAGTTAGTAAGGGTATGACTGGCAAGATTATGGACCTCTGCACTCACAACAAGACGGAAGACATTGAACGCCGGCTTGAAGCCGATGTCGATGAATTTGCCCGTCGAGGATTGCGCGCTTTGGCGGTCGCTTATGAGGACGTGCCGAGTGGAAAAGCCGATGGACCAGGAAGTGGGTTCCAGCTAGTTGGTCTCTTGTCCATCTTCGACCCTCCCCGAGACGACACCAAGCAAACAATCGACGATGCAGTGAGCTTGGGGCTCAAAGTTAAGATGGTTACTGGTGACCAGCTTGCTATTGCCAAAGAGACTGGTCGACGCCTGGGATTGGGTGACAACATGTTTGCCTCCAAGGTTCTCAAGGATGGGCCACCACCCGGAAGCAAATTCACCTCAGTGGACAACATGATTCTCGGTGTGTCTCAAGCCTTAGGCACTTCTCCACAAATTATTGGCTAACTAACAAGTACGCCTTTGTCACAGATGCTGATGGATTCGCCGGAGTCTACCCCGAACACAAGTACGAAATCGTCAAGAAGCTGCAGGGCTTGGGTCACATGGTTGCGATGAGTGAGTACCTGAAATTCATCGATCAAGTTTCATGAACCCATTCAACTTACACCGCCCCCTCTCGGCCTTCCTTTTCTGATCTGCAGCTGGTGATGGTGCCAATGATGCCCCCGCTGTAAGTCTTACATTCTAAGATTTCATATTACCGTTTGGGAAATTGGCGACTAATAATTCCTTGCCCACATTTGCTCAGCTTGCCCGTGCCAATGTCGGTATTGCCGTAGAGGGTGCCACCGATGCCGCCAGAGGAGCCGCCGACATTGTTCTCACTGAGCCCGGTCTTTCTACCATCGTCCATGCCATCCGCCAGTCTCGGATCGTCTTCCAAAGAATGAGGAACTATTCCATCTACGCCTGCGCTGTGACTATCCGTATCGTCGTCGGCTTTGCTATCATGGCCTTCGCCTTCCAGTTCGATTTCCCTCCCTTCATGGTCTTGGTTATCGCAATCTTGAACGACGGCACTGTTATGACAATTTCTCTGGATCGCGTCTTGCCCAACAACGAACCTGATCACTGGGACCTTGCTGAGATCTGTGAGCATTTAAAATCTTTCCGCTACACGAGCCTTCCACTGAAATCTCCAATATTTTATAGTCACATACGCCGTCGCATATGGTCTTCATCTCGCTCTGTCAACTATCCTCTTATTTGTGGTTATTGTCAACACGACATTCTTTGAGGACAACTTTGGCTTGTCGCCTCTGAAAGATGCGAATGACCCCCAGTTGCACATGATAATCTACTTACAAGTAGCCATTATCTCTCAAGCCTTGATTTTCGTCACTCGATCTCATAGTTGGTTCTTCATGGAGCGACCCTCCTTCGCTTTGATCGGTGCGTTCTGCATCGCTCAAACTGTCGCTTCGCTTTTGGCGGTCTTTGGAACCATGGAATTCTCGTCCGTCCAGGCTATCCCATTGTCCTGGGTGGCTGTTGCATGGGTCTGGAACTTGATCTGGTTCCTCCCAATGGGTTAGTATCACTTAGTTGCCCCAGTTTTTATCACACTCGATGAAATGCTAATCAGCCGGTGTTTCTCAAGATCTTATCAAGTTCGCCACTCGAGCCGTACTGAAGAAATACCGATCTCGCCAAGTTAAGCCAGTAGTGGCAGAACCAACAGTCGCTGCCCGTCAATCAACCAGCGGTTCCCTCTACAACAACAGGCTGAGTTTCATCCAGCGCGCTGAACATTCCCAAAATGTCCGAAGATCCATACACGCACAGGTTCAGACGAGCGAACGCGATCTACGCAGGTAAGCGCGCACAATCTTCTCCCAGTGCACACCCACATACATGTCTTGGCTGAATCACCCCCGCATTTTTTTCAGATTCTCCTCGGCTCAAGTCGTCACCTCTGGGGCTGCTTTAAAGCGCGGTTAGATATTCCAACACTTGAGGACTTACCATCAGCCATTCGTCGCAATTGGATCATGCCTTAATGACCTATTATACATCTGTTTCTCAAGTTTTCAAATCCATTTGCATTGGTTATTCCAGTCAGCTTCTGTGTCTAACCCGAAGCTTAAACATTATTATGTATCACCTTCATTCCTTTG
Source organism: Puccinia brachypodii (assembly GCA_019395275.1). Classification (NCBI taxonomy): domain Eukaryota; kingdom Fungi; phylum Basidiomycota; class Pucciniomycetes; order Pucciniales; family Pucciniaceae; genus Puccinia; species Puccinia brachypodii. The sequence continues at coordinate 11,830 of LUKR01000870.1, forward strand.
TAAATTTTGATGTCTGATGTTGATAGATAAAAATCAATGATAGTGTATTGAAGTCAACTTGCTTGGTCAAGTGGATCGCTCTGATGCCATGTTCGCCAAAGTGCTCTTATTGCCATGACTCATCAATCCTAATACTTATGCTGGTTCATCGTTAAGAACCGGGTTTATTAATTACCAACGACGGAGCTAACTGTTATCTCTATATTATCAAAGTATCAAACAAACGGAAAACAAATCACACAGTATGATATAATATCGAGGAAAGAAATCTTAGATTCCTTTGACAAACGCGCACAACCTCATCGTTGGAGGGACTTTGAGCCCGCTTTCTTGCCGAGTTGAATCTGCCGAGGGACAAGCGAAAGTTGCTGAATGGAATCGATAACAAAATCAATTGACTGCTCATTATTACTGTTATGGCGCTCCTCGGGACGTCCCAATTCCACCGAGTCCAATGTGGACCTAGAGTCTTCAATGAGAGGATGAGCTCTATTGTGAGAAACATCGTTCGAGTGAGCCGACGAAGGTTTAGCTCCTGTGTCAGACTGAACAGTTGATGCTTTCCAATCCGGCCTGACCAACAAAACGCCCGACCCAAATTTCTTGTACAAATTGTTTAACCCTTGATTGGGTAATGAGAAGAAAAATCTACACATATCGCCACGTAAGGAGACAGGTAGAATCAAGCAGTGACAATGATTCTTTTCGTTCCGGGCGAGAAGCAAGAAACATAACTTACGTTCGTGGATATCCATGGAAATCGATGAGGTGGAGTCTCCTCATCTTGGGACTACTGAATGACTTCTCACAACTTTGTTCAAAACAACGAAACTAAAAAAAAATAAAAAAATAAAAACAGCCAAGGCCATCAAAACACGCTCGATTAAGCTTTCAAGATAGTCTCCGAAATGGATAGATGACCCCCTTACGATCTTAGTTTGGTGAATTTGTTGCTGAACCAATAAGATCGGATTATGGACTTCGTTCAGATGTAAATCGAGGAAATATTGGGAAGGAAAGATCTTATTACAGTCGGTTGATGAGCAAGTAAAAGCATGGTGGGTTCGATGGTGAGATTCTAGTTCGCTTGGATTATCAAATCGAGGAGGTTTATGATTGGGCGGGTTGCAAGTTGGTGGTAAATCACAGGTGTAAAAAATCTACCTTATGAAGAAACACATTGTTATTTCGAAGCTCTGGTCATTCCAACCGTATCATTCGCTGATGAGACTGTTCAACGGTTTCGACTTACTGATGGAGTAGCTGGACCGGATTGCTTGGTTGATTTGGCGACTGGAGTGGAGGTGGTGAGATCAAGACTTGTTGGACCGACTTGCTGTTCAGCGAGACACGACGAATTGTCCGGCAGGGCCGAGTGGTCGACTGAGGATATCCTTCTCTTCCCTTTCCTGGGCGTTTCGTCCATGTTCTCGTCAGTTGATGGCCGCTGGGGATGGCCACTGGGGATGGCCGTTTCGAGATGTATGGAGTACTGCACAGACCGAACCCCGGGGCCCAGCACCCGCCACACGCGGGCTCCCCTGGGCCACCATGTGGCTTGTTTTGGTCGGAAATTCTGCGAAAGAACTTCTCACATCAACCCAGCTTCTTCCTGATCGCTTGGAGGTTTACAACAAGACCAGCGATCTCAATGGACCCACTTGTTTCAGTTCTTGAACTCAGGTGCACTAAGGGCGAATGAAATCTTAAATTGGACGGTGTGGGAGCCACGAATGTGCTCTGGACTGCGATGAGAGGTGGTGGTCAAGAGTAGGGTACGGTTCTGAGAAAGGGAACATTTGTGTCCCTCTTGTGTTCCCGGCATACTCAAGCCAGACAAAACAAGAAACGATTTCATTGCTCATGGGGGGCAATGGATTGGTTCCTCAGTCGATGGGAATCAAAAACTTACGAGGGACTCGGTCGACGTTCCTTTCATCGACGCCGGCGTCACTTGGCGTGATAGTTTTTAAACTTTTATCAACGCCGGCGTTTAAATGGACGGAGGTTTCTTTTTTAGCTCCAGGAGCCTTAACCTTGCTTGAGATGTAGATGTAGATAGGATGGCATGGCATGGGGAGAGAGTAAGCATAGTTTGATTACTTTAAAACACGAGAGCAGCACCCTTTGTCTTCTTGTCACCACCAAGTTCAAAGCTAAAGAAGGGACAAACATAGTCAGTGAAGAGTTGATAAGACCTAGCTCACAAGAGGAACTCGTCACTAAAGATGTGCCAGGAATGTAGGAACTCACTGTTTGCATCGTTTCAAAGCGACCTGCTTTTTGTATTTACATACTGTGCATTCCATTCGAAGGACAACTTTTTTGGTGGTCTATTGAGATGGTAAGGTCGGTCAGCCACCTGGGTGTGAGAGGGCTGTGACTAGTTGGGAACAAACCTTGGCCTTCTTGTGGAACACAGGCTTGGTCTGTCCTCCGTATCCGGATTGCTTTCGGTCATAACGACGTTTACCCTGAGGTGAATGTAGATGTAGTGGTCAGTGGATCTGAACCGAAGGTACAAGGAAGCAGCCTCGTTGATTTGTGTGGAGAAGAGCGGTATGTACCTGTGCGAAAAGCGAAGCCTTGCCTTTAGTACGCAAAAGAATGATAACAGCTGTCAGCCTTAGTGTATCATATAATTGAAACTGGCAAGTTCAGCTTACCGGTCTGGAGAAAGGATCGATCGGTTACATGATGATGAAAATTGAGTATTGTTAGCTTAATCCCAAGAAAGTAAGAAGGCCCCTTTAACAATAGCTTGCCTTGTATTGGGTGACTAGCAGAAGCAAAATTCAAAACAAGTCAGCGAGCTTTTCTAATGTCCGGATAGACTGAGAATTACAGTCGTGCTGGGAGAGATCACGCGAAAGTGAAGCTAGCAGAGAACTGGAGCTCGGGTTTTTAATATTTGAAGTTGGTAGCTGACCCTTATGGGGGGTGTGCTTCTTGCATTGCTTTCCCTTGCAGTAGGTCCGTCGGGTCTTGGGAATGTTGACTTTTGTCAGAACAGATGCGGAGTAGGTCAATCGACTGAGCAGGTATTCGGATAAGCTAGACTGGAAACCAACGCACCCATCTTGAAAAGCTCGTTCCGGAAGCGTGCTGGTCTGGCCGAGGTTTGCCCGGAAACGTCGACGGTCGATCTGCCCTGCTTGCCGCCCGCAGCGAGTGCCAGAGCCGCGCGATGCACAGTCTCACCAACTGCGCAGCAATCACACGCTGCCCAACAAACCTCCCGGCGAGCTGGCCATCCACAAACGCCCGCCCTGAAAGTAATCTCCCGCTCGCTCTCAAAGTTGAATTTGGGAATCAATCCGCTGAGAATGCCTCACTGAAGTTGCTCTGATCATCATAGACCTAAGAAAGTCATCTCCAAATTCACAAAATTGCAAGGGTGCAAAAAAAGTAGTGCTATGGTTTGCAGGGTTCTGAGATCCTGGGGTATCAAACCAATCTTAGGGCCTCTGTACCATACGAATTTGGTTTTTATCGAGCGCTCGGAAAACCAAAAACCAAAAAGCTCGAATTATCGAAAAACCAAATTCCAATAACCGTGTACCATCAGACCTCGACCCTTGCCATCCACCACTCCACATCAACCAAATGTAACTCAACACTTCAACTACAACGGATGGTCACCATCCCATCCCATTGCTTTCTTTATCTTGCTTTCCTTTTGCTATGTCGCCTTGCCAATCTCTTTCTACTGTCCATCATGTGTCTCACCTGACTTTCTCATCTCGTTGTGTATGGTGATAAAAAAAGAAAAAAGAAACTGAGTTGTATTGAGATAAGATCATGAAATGATTGAATCTTTATTGTTTAACATCTTGAGGGAGTTTTGTCAATCAAAACCTTTGGTTTCAAACCAAAGATAATGGTGGCATTATCATTGGCTTGAAGCCAACACTTCTACTGGGCTGGGTGAGCTGGGTGAGAGCTGGGTGAGCTGGGTGAGCTGGGTATAAAACTCTGCATGAGATCATCTCATACCCAGCTCACCCAGCTCACATTACTAGTTGGAAGGAACCCATGACCCCCTGGCTTGTACAACTTGGTTTGCATGGGCCCCACAATATGGAATTTGGTGGACTAGTACAACACACCTCCTCCCATACAGCTCCTTGGTAACATTTGCTGGATGAGCTGGCATTTGAGCTGGATGAGCTGGCATTGGTATCACATAATCCATAATCCATAACCCCTAACCCCTAACCCCTAACCCTAGCCCTCTAAACCTACCCCCTAACCCCCATTTGGGGATGAGGCCAGGGGGGATTGAACCCACAACCTGATGGGTGGGCAGATTCTGGGGCC
>LUKR01000871.1:0-12680 GCA_019395275.1 Puccinia brachypodii
TCGAGATTCTGGATTGACAGTCAAAATATTAAAGAAATCATATTAGTAGCCAGATTAACAACATAATATCCTTCAGTTTGAACAAGGGTGGTATGTGTTAAATCCTTTCAGCAACTACTGAATACCATAAGTTTACTACTCTCAAGTAGAATTGTACCCCATGTGGAGTTGTGTGGGCCCACACAACCCAGTTTGACAGGTGTGGCTGTGACCTTGCCCCAAAAACAGTGTAAGGTTATCACACATGCTTGGCTAGAATCAAAATGATAAAGTTTGAATTGTTTTGTCTTTGGTTAAGTTGCTACAGGACAAGGTCCAAGTTTGATCAATCCTAAAGGCAATTTATTTGTAACAAAATAAAGACTTTCTGGCTACAGTCAAACCTGTCTATGAGCATACCCCTTAGGGGAGGTTTTTCCAAATGCCTTCATACAGGCTGTGCCATTAGAAGGAGTACTTCTTCAGAAAAATGGAGAATTGGGGGAAGCCCTTCACTATGCTTTTAGACAGATTATGCAGTCAAAAAGGGATGCCCTAGCTTAGACAGGTTTCACTGCATTTTGATTCAATTACAAAACAAATTGCAATTGATCTCCCTTCCTGTTCATTGTTTCTAAAGTAGCCCAGGCTGGTCTGACTTTCAAAGAGATTGAACCCAGTTATCCCATCTGTTTGGGTTTTGAAACCATTGGGTGGGGCACCTGATCCCAGCGCAAGATGGATAATTTCTCTGTTGCTTCCACGTCAGACAGAACAATCCTAGACAGAAAAGGTTGAGATTGAGGCTTGAGCCATCTAGATTCCTCTTTAGCCCTGTCATGCTTCCTTCCTCAATACTTTCCATAAAATCTATTTATCTCAAACTCACATGAGTGTCTCCAAGCTCTTGATCTCAAACTCACATGGATCTTTACCAATCCAGCTTACAACAGGGGTTGCCTGTGAATTGTTGTGGTTTCAGCAACTTTCAGACAAAATCCATGTGGCCTCCACTGACACTCCAACAATTATCCACAAAGACAACCAGGGTTGCATAGCAGTGGCCAGCTCAAATGAAAAGAGGATGAAAAATGTATAAATACAGCTTCATTTTATTCAGGACATCATCAAGGATGCAAAGATCTTCCTTGAGTGTACTCCAACTCATAAGATGCTGGAAGATTTTCTCACAAAGTCAGTTCTTTTGCATGCTCTAATCAATTTTATGATGAATTTAGGAATTCTTTTTCTAGAGGAAAGGGGTGGTGTTGAGATTGAGGCTGGAGACATCCAGATTACTGTAGCCCTAATCATGATTCCTTCTTCAATACTTTGCATAAAATCTCTCAATCTCAAACTTGTGTGACACTCTCTGACCTCTGAATCTCAAAATTGCATGACTCTTCACCAATGCAGCTTATGTCATTATCATCATTTTCTTGGATCTCTTTTTCATTTCTTGGCTTGTTCTCTTCTCATTTTAATCTTGGATATTTACACTTCTTGCCTACCTCTGACTTTCCTCCTTCTCTCTTGGGGAACTTGCAACCTTAATCATTGCCTTCAAAATCTGATATCATCATAAATACAAGTTGTTCCTCCTTTCTTGATTTGATTACTCTCATAATCCCAAATCATAAATTTTTCTCCATTTTCTTGTGCCATATTGAATCTCCACTGTTTTTTTTTTCTTGGTATTGTCTCTTGTGATACTTGTCTCACCAAAATTATCTTGCTCTCCAACGTGTCATCTCTATCAATGAACCCTTCTGGACACTGACATACATTGAGTATAGTATGTTCTTTCCTATTTCTTTTCTATCTTCTCATCAGTAGTATTGATTAGTATTCCTTTTAGCTTTGCTTCTTTTTTCTTTATCTGAAAAGACTACTTCCTCATTTTTTCTCAAAGTGTTGCTTTTGCCTTCAGGACCCAGGTATAGATTACTTGTTGTTTCTTTTTCTTTTTATTTCTTATTTCTGTATTTTTATACTTATACAAAATCCCACTTCAGTTTGGGTATTCACAGAATACCGAAACCCAGCTTCTCTCTTCCCTTCTGTCTTTAATGGTCCCAGACAGAAGGAAGATGTGTTGCTCTCCTTCCCATCCCAAAGGAAAGACACACACGTAGCTATTGTTGAGGTTTGTGTAGTGTGCTCACATGATGTATCACCACAGTCTGGGAGAACTGTTGGATTGACACATCCCCACCACCCCTAAACCACCAGCTTCTGTAGTATAATAGGTAAAGGCAGCACTCCAGTATGTGTCTCATGTTTTCTGACACTGGGGACATTTTGGTGTTTCTGCAGGCTGCAGCCTCATGTTCCAAAAGCTTGTGCAACATGTGGACCTTTTGCTCCACAGCAATACTTGGGTGGCTGATTTGTCACTTGGCCTGCCAGTCCAGCAAGGCTCCTGCATAGACCACCAAGAAATAAACCTGTTTCAAGACCAACTGGTTCTGTATCAGCTCTCATATTGCACCTGGCTGATCAGGTATCTGGGACTACTCTTTCTTTGCTGCCTGACCAAAACCACTACACATAGGTGCTACCACACCTGAGACAGAGTGGCCCGGTCTCAGCTAAAAAAGCTGCACTTTCTCCGAGTTGGTGCAATTTTTTCTTTCCTAGCAGATTCAGCAAACAATAACACCTGATGGGGGGTTTGGCATCAAAGCTGAATTTGACACTACAAGCATTGATAGATTTCCTCAGGAGGAAATTGATCAATGTTTTTAGTGTGATCAACCCTAATTTTATTCTTGGTGTATGGTCAAGCCAGACTTATTGACCATTTGGGAAAATCAATGGTGCCTGCTCCAACCCATATTCAGATTTCTTGGACCATGTTTTGATGAAATAATCTTTTTATTGCTAAAAACCAAAAACCAAACTAGAAAAGAAATTTCATCAGACACAACAAAAGACATTAAAAATATGAGAGAGAGGAAAAAGAATTACCACACTATAATACTCAGATGATAAAAGAAGACAACTGAGATGATACGGGAAGAAGCACTAGAAGACAACTGTCAGAATGAAAGAAGAAAGAAAGAAAGAAAAAAGACATAAGAAAAGATTGTTGTTGAAGATTTAAGAGACCAGGGTAGATTTTTTCATTTCTCACCACATTGGAGAGATAGGTTTTTTGACCTAGAGGACTGAATTACATTGGTGAGTGGAAGAGAGGAGAGGACCTTTGAGCAATGTTGATGAGATAGGTGTGATGATTTTATTGAGCAATGTTGACTAGAGGTTAGCAAGAAGAAGTGGACAAGCAATGTTTACTGGAGGGAGGGATTTGTTTTACTTGAGGATTGATTTGAAATTTGATGAGTTATGAGTCAGAGAAACCAGTTGATGTCTATGTAGGTTTTGGGGTTTGGGGAGAGATTTCCCAAGAGTGTCACACAGAGATTCAAAATGTTTCAGAAGCCTTGGACCAGCATGTACACACCTCAGACCCATTCATTCTTGAGCTCAAGGGTTATTGAAATGATGAGCGCTTGTTGAATTTGGATGGCTTGATGTCCCAAGAAATCAACCCACTAGTCTCCAATCTAAGGATCCCTTCCTACAAACGGGTCTAACACACATTGGTATGAGAAAATTCCGGCATGGATGAATTTATGCCAGACTATATTGATCAGTTTTTTGGTTGATCAAATATAGATCAAGGCGTTATCACCTACTGTGCGCAAAGTGCCACCAGAAAAATTTGAAAAAAAACCTACTTGATCAATCACATGAAACTCCAAGGGACCCCTCAAGATTGCCCACTTAATCAAACTCTTCTGAAAATGCCATTTGCCCTGTTATCATTTCTCTACAGTATGTTTCATTCATCCTCAGAAGATTCCACTCATAACAAGTCACATCTTCCTGGCATACTTCCATCAGAATATTCCATTTCCCCTTGTTGGTTGCTACCTGTTTCATTTCCTTGGGATCACACACTATGTCTCCTTGTCTCAGATTCCCCACTATTCCATCAACATCATAGAAGGTTACATGGCTACTACCAACTACAAGTTGGCCCCTTCATGTTTCCCCCTCATTTGTGTATATAAAGCCTATTGCTTTGTGCTCTTAATTTATAATCAGATACTGCAAAAGCAATCCAGGTTAGTTGTCACAAATTTTTTAAACCATTATTAGTTCTGATAATAAATATGATTGCCCTTTAAAGTTATTATTACTTAACTTTCCCTCCCCTCCTCAGAGTATCAGAATTGCCATAAAGAGTTTGTGCATTTACCTCCCCTCCTAGAGTAACAGACTTGTCAGCCTTTGTGTTGTGCATTTATCCCCTCCTATCCTCATTTGGTATCAGACTTTCCATCCAGAGTGCTGTGCATTTATGCCTCCTCTACTCAGTGTTATCAGATTTACCATACCTGTGTGTTGTGCATTTTATCCATCATTATTATTGATTCACTTATCACCCACAATTTATATCAGAAAGACTTGCATATCTGTTGATTCCTCCAAGCCTACAATCTTTTATTGTTTTACTTACTCTTGCCGGCTTTCAGAGAGGCAGCCCTCCAAGAACCCATCCCTCTCAAGCTCTATTCTCCCCAAAGAGTAGTTCCACACCGGTGTACAGTAAGTTCTCCTCACTTCCAGCATAATTGACTGGGCTGAGATCATCCCAGTTGAACTGGGATGCACTAAACCAATTTACACTGCCAGAATATTTGACTGGGCTGAGATCATCCCAGTTAAACTGGGATGGACCCAACCAATTCAAACTTGGTTGATATTAACCAATGAAATAGAATTCAAAGGGGGATACAGTGGCTAGACAGATAAAATTTGCATGTTATTTTGGACTTCAGCACCTCACCCCACATACCAAAAGTCACAAGACTTGGTCAAATTGTACAAAATAGGTTCCAGAGAATGATTATCAAGAAATAAATACAAAATACAAAGTTGGAAAATTTATTAAAAATAAAAAATAAAATGGATTTTTTTCATGAGCTTCAATATACACTTGTGGCAGGTTGGCACATGCAGAAATCAAAGATGAGAATCTTGAAAGGATGATTATAAATGAAAATCATGAGAAAAATAATCATCAGGTGCTTTTATCCACATGTAAGGTAGGCCATTTACCACCCCACATTGCAGTCAGCCACTGAAATTTTCAATTTTTGCCTTCAGTCTGTCTGCCCACCAAACTCAACTTTTTTTGGGTTTAGTTTTTTTCATTTATTTTCATTCTTCCATATCCTATTCCTTTGTTTCTTTATATTTCTTTCCCTCAGAAATGGATATTAAAACTTTCAAAAAAAATAAATAATAATCAGTTTTTATTTTTATTTTTTACAAATTTTCCAACTTTGTATTCTGTATTTATTTCTTGATAATCATTCTCTGGAACCTATTTTGTACCATTTGACCAAGTCTTGTGACTTTTAGTTGTTGAGTACAAGTTCTGGGATCCAAAACATCTTTCCCATTTTTTCTGTCAATTTAGTCACAGTGTATTTGCCAGCTAAAAAAAGCAATATCACCATTTTTTCACCTCACTGATCACTTCCTTTTGGCTCCTGTGACACCCAAAAAGATATTCCAGTCTGACCTGTAGGGTATGGGTTTACACAGATATCCAAAATCATTATAATGGTCAAAACATGATGATATTGGGTCAAAGTACACTTTATCATTAATTTGGCCTTAGGATCTGCATTGATATGGCATACATTCTACACATAAATCCAATAATACATCCAGTATGATTCAGTTAAAGTTCAGGTTAAATTGTGAAAGACATGTGATTGTATTAGACCCAAGTTCAGACCAAGTGCAAACCAATATCTGACAGGATTGGAACCAATTCTTTGAATCAGTTTAGCAAGGGCACTTGCAAAGGGGTGCTGAGAAAACTTCTGTGGTGTGATATTTTCAGAATTTCTCAAAAGAACCTTGCTGAAGATGATGATTTCCTATGTTGGCAAATAAAGAATACCTTTTCACCCCAAAGTCATAGACCAGATACTCAAAGATGATCAAGACCCCAGCAGAACTGGTGAATTTGCCAATATCCTCTTCTGAGCTTGTGACTGGAAGGAGATTGATAATTGCAATTGGGAGCTAGAGATCAGATTTCTATCCATGTCTCCTCCCTGTTACACTTGATCTGAGCTGATCAATTGGCTGATGTCAATACTAGTATTTGCCCCCAATTTTGTGGAGGGGTATTATTTGAACCTTGTGGGGGGTGTTGAGTTCTACCACTGATGCTGGGGATAAATTGCACAACAGTTTTTGAATTGTTATCAACGCCGGCGTTACATTGAGTTTGAATTGTTTGTTTGGCTCCAGGAGGCCATTCTTTTAGTTATATGTAGATAGGTCTTTCTTAAGGTGACTTCCAATTTAACCAACTTGCTGCATCCCTTGTATCAATTCTCTGCCTCAAATTTTCCATAAATATCTGATTATTTTGAGGGCTTTTATTATGAAGTCCAACCAACCTGTTTGTTGTCTGAGGACTATTTGCTGTTCCTGCTTCAACGTGAATGCCTAGCTGTTTTTCAATTGTGAGAGGAATAAAGCTGAGTTTCTCCGCCACAATTGGTGTGAATGAAAGCTGGACACCTACATGTCTTGTTCACTATTTCATTTATTGTCTTTGCAAAAAAGCTTGTCCAGATTTTCCAAAGTCTGATTTCTGAGTATGCACTTAGCTTTCTCTGGCGCAGTTTAATTTCCTGGTTTTTGCCAAACCAATTTCGGAACCTCAAGTGGACGTCTCTCATGCTTGTGTCAGCCTGTGTCATCTGTGATGGTTTAAGATTCAAGGTTCTCTTCCCACAGTCATATGCAAATACCTTCATTCCTGGCAGTGACCATTCATTGCCAATTCATCTTCACCCCCCAACCACCCTTACAGCATCCTCCAGCATCCATCTCCATCATCCATGGTGTTTGTCAAGTATTAGGCAGCCACAAAAGTAGCTGTCATACAAATGATCACCAAGGGGCACTCCCAATCATTGATCTGAAAAGCCCTTAGAATCTTGGTATCAGGCCGTTTGTTTGATTGATGGATTCAGCTGTATCAAGAAACCAAAGCGGTGGTCTGCAATCCAGATGAATATGCCCTACGGGGTTGACACCGTCTCCTCACCACCAAGGACACAACATTCATACTTGAACTTATTTCACAAGCCCCCGGACTATTTCTCAAAGAAATTTGAGAAAATTTATACAACGGCACCGGAACCCTTGTCTCCATTGAAACGATCCATCACAACCTTGTCAATAACCTCCATATCACCTTGAAGAAAGCAGAGACCCTCAACATCCAAAAATGCTTGGTCAAAAAGTATTGATACATTGAGGAGATGTGATACGTTCCGGCAGAGCTCCGGGTTTTTACAGGTGGGTGACATCTCTCACCCCTTTACTTATTTTTTTATGTTGCTAGCTAACATTCCTGGGGATGACTTTCTCTGATAGACAAAAGTGCTGTGTACGACCATGACTTGCTAAGAACATTTGCTTGGCCGGGTTGTGGGAAACCGTCTTCTAGATTCATTTTCCACCAAAACCCCAAGCGCTTGAGCATGTTGCCAGCCATCTCAATTTCTGGAATGCTTGCTATAACTGTTCTTGAGGACACATTCACCACCAAGAAATATGAGCATTTCTTGCAACACGACTTGGTGAGTCAATTTTGTTCTGTTCAGTGCTTGCCGTATTTCACATTCTGATATTCTTTTCCCTGGGACTTTAGCTACCTTGGATGAATAAATATCCTGACGTCAACTCAGTCCTGGTCTGTGATAATGCTGCTATTCACTGCCAACCCCGCGTGGTCCAACTATGTGCTGATGCTGGAGTGCACCTGTTATATCTTCCCCCTTATTGTCCGGAACTCAATCCAATTGAGCTGTGCTTTGCTGCCATCAAGCTGCATCTCAGAAGGACTCAACTCATGAATCAAAACCTGAATCCAACTTGGGATCTTCACACAACTTGTGCTGATATCATCACAGCGGACATGTGCTACAACCTCTACAAACACTGCAGTTATTTAGTTCCATCTGATGAAGAAGATCTTTCCTCTTGATTTCTTGTTATCTACTGTCTTGGTTTTCAGCTTTTTTTATTTTGTAAAACAGATGATTTTTTATTGTATTGTTATCTACTGTTTTCAGTTTTTTCTTTTTTTTTCTTGTGCGTAAGACAGATGGTTATGAATTGACACAAAATGACAAAGCTTCCCTGAAGGAACAAGGGGCCGGCTACATGCAGGCCCCACTTTTACTAAATGCACGCGAAACACCACTCAAGTGGTGGAAGGTACAATACACTTTCTCTATTTGTCTTCTGTCTCATACCAAGAAACTGATGCACGGGTTTTTTTGCATAATGCTCAGCTGGCGATCTTGGCACGCGGATATCTGGGCGCTCCTGTTAGCTCCTGCGCTGTTGAACGCTTCTTCTCAGCGGCTTCAGATGTGTGTAGCAGTCGTCGCCCCCTCAACAATGTTGATCACGCTGTGTGAGTAGTCTGATGTGGCTTCGAGAGGATGTCCCTCTTGATGGAGAATTTTCTGAGGCCGGCAACGCGCTCAAGTGATTGGCCCCATCCAAAAGAAACCCCACCAAGTAGATTATCATGTTATTTCTGTTTTCATTTCTTTTTCCACCGCTTACTCGCTACGGGTAACGCTCCTGTTCATTTTTCCCTGATAGCGTACGCCTCCCAAATTGAGTTATCGTAATGTGCCCAACAAAGGTCGGCCAAACTGAAACCGATAGTGTAGTGCGCCAGCGTTACGGATGGCGGTAATGATGGCGCAAAAGAATCTTTGCGTTGCCGTGCCATCATCTCAGCCTCAAACTCCTCCCCTGAGCCCACCCGTCCTTCCTGCTTCCCTGGCTCAAACACTTCCACCGCTCGGAGTGGTTGGTAAAACTTTTCCCCTGCTCTCCTCCGAACTTCTGCCGCTTGTACTCACATACCTGACCCCGATCCCCCACAGCAGCACCTCGATACGCTATTGGACCTGGTCGTGGCCAGTGGATTATTCTCCGACCGGAGCTGTCGACGACAAGAAGAGGTACATACATAGATGGGCTTGGACATGGCTGCTCCAACTCGCCGATTCCGGAAACTCTGCAGCCTGATCCCAGCCATCTCGCTGGCACTTTGGAGTTCTTGCCAAGTCTCTGCATGTGGCGATGGTCTTCACAAACGATCCCAGCCATCTGCTACCCCACCTCCCGGAGCTCCGAACCGCGTACTCGAATGGGGAGACCTTAACATCATTCATACTACAGATTCCCATGTTCGTTATTCTCGTTTTGATATCTTTCCTCGTCGGATGATGATTTCTGGCAAACCGGAAAGACGCGCAAAACTTTCGGTCATAACGAAAACGTACTAACACCCCAAGTCTCGTCTAAATTTCTCGTCTCTCAGGGCTGGTTACTCGTAAGCGATCCTTCTCAGCTATATCTTTGAGATCGAACCTTCTTCCCCCATTTTTCAAGTCAATATCTAAATAAAACCATCCTGCTCAAAATCTTCTGCCACACAGGGTCATCTCAAATCAGAACAACCGGAGCCAAACTATAGTGGCGATTTTGTACGACCGTCTTTCACACCAACATCATAGATAACCCCATCTTTGCCGACAAAAAAAAAAAAAACCCCGCATCTGACGCTTGTTGTTTGAACTCCCCTGGTCATATCGTCTCAACGATTTGCTCCTGTGACATGACTTCCTCTCTTCGTTTTTTTGTTACCATCGAAAGGGTGACTTTGATTCTTTTGTCCGTCGGATGAAAAAGAAAGCAAGTCAAAAGGGGGTAGATCTTTTGGTTGTCGATTCCGTAGGTCACAAAGATATTAGATATTTTATACGTCAAAGGTCGATTTCCAATAGCATAACGTTTAATGACAGTCATCTACTGATACTTGGTAGGGTGACTTGCACGATGGTAATGGCCTAAGTGATGCCGAACCAGTCGTTCATCCAGGTACCCCTCGTGGTTCCACTTCGAGCAAAATTTTCACTCGAGTACCTTATGATATTCTGGCCATAGGTAAACCATCTCAGCTCTTGTACTTGTGAAACCATCAACTCGGTTCAGATAACCTATTTTTCTTTTTTTTCTTTTTTCGTTTTCGATTCTGATTTCGTAGGCAACCATGAACTTTACGATCTGCCCATAGCTCAGAACATGCACGACAACTTCGCACCCTCGTCAGTCTCAAAACCCTCTTGATTTGTCTCCAGCTTTTTCGATGTGTGCCCCCGAAAACTCATTTCGTCACTGACCAAGTCATTTTTTTTATCCACAACATGTATACAACAGCTGGAAAGGATCTTATCTAACGACGAACGTGAATATTACCACCTCTGGTACCTCTGTCCCCTTGGGCTCCCGGTATCGTAAATTTGTCACTGAACAGGGCAGGAAGGTGACTGCGTTCGGGATCATCTTTCATTTCACTGGGAATACGAATGGGACAATCGTTCAGCCCCCGTCCGAGGTACAGCCTCATCCTAGCCACTTTTGTTCCGATTCGATCCTTTGACATTATTTTTTTTTTCTTCTTCCACAGCTGATTTTAGAACCCTGGTTCAAAGACGCAATTCAGGACAAGCCTGATCTCTTTCTTTTGGCCGGACACATGGTACGACACGACTCTCTTCTCTCCATCCCACGGGCCCCATCAATGAGGATAAGCCTCAACGAGAAGCCGGAGCCAAGCCGTACAACATCCTCAGTTACTTTCTCTTGCACAGCGCGTAGTGTACTCTCTCTTCCCTTGGTGTTCATTGAAACGCTTTGATGACGGACATGGCTTGCGACAAATATAAATTCAATTAAAACGAGATCGAAAATAGTTCCTCAAAACTTACCGACATCTATCCTTTGCAGGGAGTACGTGATCCAGATTGGAAACGTGTCTTGGATTCCATCCGAGCGATTCATCCAGAAGTGCCGGTAATAATTTTAGGTGGTCATGTAAGCTGATCATCCAAGTTATCCCCCCCTCCCTAGTTTTCTGAGTATCATTTTGATGTCTTTGGATGATTGCTTGCAGTATCATATCCGTGATTGTCAACAATTGGATGATCGATCCATGTCTCTGGCTAGTGGAAGATACATGGAGACCCTTGGATGGATGAGTAAGTTCTTCTGAGAACATTCACTCAACTCCAACTCAACCTCTCCGCACTACGTGGACAACTACTGATGTAGTTTTTCTCCTTTTTTTTCTTGATGGGTATTGCTAGGTTTAAGTGGCCTGGACGAGCCCGACCAAAAACCCAAGTTCTCTCGACGTTACTTGGATGCCAATCGTGTGACTTACGAATTCCATGCAGGAAATAAATTCGATACCCTCGAGGGAATTCAGACTACCAGAGAACTGACCAGCGCGGCTCAAGAATTTGATATCCATCACATATTGGGTATTGCGCCTCAGTAAGTTACTTCTGAGGCAACACATTCTATATACCTCGCGAGCGAAATGCTGAAGATCCCTGTATCTAAAATCTGTCTACTCAGATCATTCTATGGATATCGAGTCCCCTCCACTTCGAATGAGTCCCTCAGTTATCTGTTTACCGGTCCTGATGGAGTCTTAGAGACTGTAGTTAGAAACCCCAAACGGAGTAACCCCATGTTGGGTATCATTCACACCACCGCCATGCGGGCCGATCTCTACAAGGGTAACTTTACTTCAAACGACCAATTTATCACGATGCCATTCAATAACTCGTTTCAATACGTCCCCGATGTGCCTCGAGTGACGGCAGAAGAAATTTTAGGGATCTTGAATGCTGGTAAATTGTCAACTTAGTTTCAATTATACATTAACCTGATCAAGTTCTTTCTGATGTTGAATCGATCCTGATGTGCAGGTGGACCAGTGCGAAACAAGGCAGAGCTGAGTCGACTGAGACGAGCTCTAGATACGAAAGAAGGGATCCCTATAAGGGATCAAAGCTTCCATCTTGGCCACGATGTCAACGAACATTATCTCGCATGGATTCGGCTCCAATCTGAACATCATCATCACCAACAACAACATGCCATTATCCCAGATAGCTCGGATGGCCAGATTCCCGCGACTTCCTACGGTTACGTGACTAAGGACCACTGTCCAGGATATGGTGATGATGTCATCCATACCCCTCTTCCAGTGGTCGATCAAACTGAATACGTGGCCACTAATATTGGCAAAGACTCTTCTGATCTAATCGATGTTGTATTCGATAGGTCTGTTTTTTCAATCACTCTTTTTTTTTTTTTTTTTTTTTTTTTGATTTATTTTTTTTTACTGTGTTTGTTTATTTAAAGCTTCCTCATCCCGCGCAGATGCGCATCAGGACCGTCAGCCGTGGCAATGATGACATATGCCTCATCCCGCGCCGATGCGCTTAGGATCTATCATATGCCATGGGCCTCTACCAAGGGGGTCGAAATGCTCCCCTTTTATATTCACGTTACCACTACTAACCTCCCTCAAGGCCTTAGACTTTTCTGCTAACGCCACAACGGTGTCCCCTACCCTATACTTGGCGGATGATCAACCCAATCTTCCCCCCGTTGCCGTGCGCTGGTGACGTATCATCTACCTTCCTGTGGCCTAAAGCAATATCCTGCACGTGGTCGGTACCGGAACCCTGCTGATTATGCAATCATTCCCC
>LUKR01000872.1:0-16117 GCA_019395275.1 Puccinia brachypodii
AGTTACTTGGGACATGCCAGGTATTGTGACATGGGATCTGTGGCTGACAGTCCACCAAGCCAAGCATGCCAGTGAAGCCCCTTCTGGCTCCAATCAAGAGAAGTCTCTCCAGGTCTTCAGGAGTCGGCGCGCGGAGATATTGATGACCATAGATGCCAACGATGGCATTACAAAAGCGGTCCATGCATTGCAGCAAAGTTGTTTTGGAAAGTTGCAGATATTTTTCATTGAAATTGCCAGCGGCTCTGTAGGCAAGCATTTGAAGTGCAGCCGTGACCTTGACTAGGGGTTTCAGACCCATTTTTCCTAGGGCATTGGGTTTTTGAACAAAACAATCATTGTAATTCTCAATGTCATTGGTTATCTTCAAGAAAAGGTGTTTCACCATCCAAAAGCAACACCTGAATAATGTCTCATTGTAGAGCGGTGAATCAGAGAAGTAGTTTTTGATGAGCCTTTGATAGCTAGCTTTGAAGTTTCAAGGTTTATTACACTTTTTTCCTGGTTTTGAACCACCATGGGAGGGAAGTAGGTCATCAATGCTTTTGTTTTTGTCAAAAATTAATGTAGTCGCCTCAAGGAGTAAAGTCCTTTGAGTATTTTCACTTGCAGTTAAGTGTTGCCTTTGGGTTAAAATTCTGGCAAGGGCTTCTTTGGTCAAGGGGTTCAATTCCATTGTGTTTGATGAGTTTTCCAATGTCCCATTGCGTGCAAATGGCTGTGGTAGAAGAACTCTGTCCAATTGGGTGTGGATAGGGGGGTGCGGGGAGGACGCTTTCACAAGGCAGAGTTGCCATATTTGGCAGCTTGCGGTGTAAATCTTCCAAGGTGTGGGCTGCTAAAAATGCGCCGCAGTTGCCAAACCTGTTGACTTTTAACTTGCACATTCAAAAGTTTTAATTAGTTTAATCCAGTTTAAACTTTTAATTGAGTTTGAACTTGTGTCATCCACGGACCTCATTCCTTCAAGCCAATCATCAAACTTCCCCTCCTTTCCCCTTCTCAATCGTCAATCTCTTTACAAATCAAAAATCAACCCAAGGTTAATACATCTATTTGCTGATCAGTCAAATCAAAACCAATTTCAATTGTTGTTTACTTCAAGCACTCAGGAGGAGCAGCTAGAAGCAGCTTCTGGGCAGGTATTCAATCTTGTTCTTTCTCCTGACTTGTGATCAGAATATTGACCATTTCTTTTATTCAATTTCTCTAGGCTAGTTTTGCTAAACAATCCTGTGTGGATTAAGTTAATGTCATTGTGAATTGTGTTGAGATTTTGTCACATTCTGATCTAATCTATCAGGTATCAATTTTATTCTTTCTTATTATTTTATATATTTTTTACATTTCTAATGTTGATTTATTTTATTTTCAAGTCTATTACTTCTATTGAGTTTCTATATAAATACTGTTTCAAGAAAGTAATTGATTGCACCATTTTTACAGAACCTTGAGATTTGGCAGCTCGGATAGCAGCTTGCGGTGGAGATGGTCTCAAGGCGCGATCACCAACAAGAAGCCAACACCTGTTGGCAATTAGGTTAGGTTTAGGTTTAGGTTTAGGATTAGGCCCTGGGTTTAGGATCAGGCCTTAGGTTTACGGTTAGGCCTGAGGGGGGATATTATCAAAAAAACCCCGCTGATTTTTTGTTCCGATGAAGTTTTTAACTTTGGTGTACGACTGGACGTGGTCCAAGTTGGTCCGAGATGGTCAGTGTGAATGGCTATTCAATAGCCTCCGAGGTCTGTATTTGTCGGCTATTGAATAGCCATTCTACAGTCTTCAGGGGTGTCATGTCTTTCGATCCGATCTTCCAACGCCGCGAAGACAGCATGCGCAAAGCGATCGGTTTTCTTCTTAGCTGCTTTGATTGCTCGATGAAATGAAACTGACCGACCAGTTTGTGTGTTTGTCCTTGTTTCCGTGTCAGCCATCGCCTGGAGAATGTTGTCTTGAAATCGCTGGCCGACAAAATAGTGAACAGATGAACTTCTGTAATTTGATCGACATTGATACCATGAACTCAACCTGCTTTGGCACTCATTCCTGATCAGTAAAAATTCGCACATTAGACCAGACTTCTCACGCGGGCAGGCTCTCTGAGGTTTTGTCAGGGAGGTTGTATGTTTGCAACCAGTGCGATTTTTTGGGGCGCAGGGACAGATCACGATCAACAAGACAAGCCGGCCAGGAATGGCACATGCAAGAGCGGATGAGCTTGTGAGCTTCGATGCTCGAGGAATTGGGATGGTGATGATGATTTCCGTAGCCCCAGTGATGGCACTTGCAGGCTACATTCGACAGCCCTTACATATACCGAGCCCATCACGAGACTGATCGATGGAATCACCGATCTGAGGGCGCCGGAAAACCAAGTTGTCCGCTTCCGATGTTGTTGATCGACGCCGATTGGAGAGGAAGAGGTAGGAACTTTTGACTGGGCGTACGTCTTCAGCCAGTAGTCGTACAGCAGTGGCAGACAGATTTTCGCTGAGCACTTCTTTCAACTGCTCTGACACCTGCAGAGTTGATCGATGGAATCCAGCCAAAGACTAAAACCGTGCTACTTCACTTTCTCGTCTAGTCTCATCTCGATCCGATCCGACTGGCCGAGGTGGAGGCTGCAAGCTGATTCGAATGCCCAAGTCGCACCTCTTTTACTCAACCCATGTGCTCGTCCCTCACCTTGCTGGGTTCAGCTTGGATGCACCACGGAGAAGGGTCAGATGACTACAATCGTCTTAGTCTTGCTGTTGAGCTGGGAGCTGGCGATCGCTCTTTTCCATGTGGGGAGGCCCAAACATCGTCTGACATTCCATCGGCGGGGGTGAGTCACTGTTTTGAGAAAACAGAAGAATAAGGCTTCGATAAGGTTGGCCGGCACTCAACCATCGGGGGATTGATTCTTAGGCAATTGGGATCCACCGTTGGATGAGAAGAACGAGCTAGGCTTTCGTTGTGCGCGTAGGAGGCACAGGCTGATCGATCGGGTTCGGCATCCCTCATCCATCGAAGCTCACTATTCCACCTTTCCACCATTCAGGCTGAAGCCTGTCCAAAAAAATCGGCTTGTCTCGCCACACTGACCCCAAGGGGAGTGATCGTTTCAGTCGGCCCTCTCTGCATCGGTGCCAAGACATCTCCCCCTCCTACTCGGAGGTTCCCGGGCCACAGCTTCCCCCTGTCCCGTCGGCACACACACACCACATCGTCATCTTCTTTGAGGGCGGATGATTGGAGGGAGGTGTTCTCCACCAAAAAGTATATATAACACCGTTTCAATCAAGCTTATGGAAACCCCAAACACCATCCCATCACCCCCGCTCTACTCACTCACTCAAGTCTCTTGAATCGAGTGGCTTTGCTTGCGCGTTTGATTAGCAGCCAGGATTTACCTCCCAGCCCTTAAATTTAGTCCACCACCACATCTGAAATCCCGTGTCTGCTTAGAAGCAAATCAAGCTATATGACAACCATGTCGCACGCTGAAGTTGTTTCAAATCTTGCTATGAGTAGTTCAGTGCGAATGAGCCCATTGATCGAGGAAGAAATCAAGGGAAAAGATACATTCGCTATCCCATCGCCGCGTCGAGTTGAGAATCAGCTTCGGATCACTGATTCTGAGGACGAGGAATCTGAAGATAATACGGACAGTACCTCTAACTGGTCATCATCCACCTCCTTATCGATTAGTGACAGGAAGCTGAACTGTTCAGTTGTTGAAAGTGTAAGTGTTTCTCGTACTCCTCGCTTACCGACAACCATGTTGCTCTCGGGCAAGATGTCTGCAAAAAAAATCAAGGTGAATTCCAACCGAAGTTGACTTTGAATACCCTGTCTTTATTTGTTGTAGTACGACGATATCGTAACTCCCATGGAGGTCAAGGCTAAAATCAAGCTCAGTAAATGCGCAGAGAAGTTAATCCAACATAGCCGCCAGGCAATTGCCGACGTGATCTCTGGAAAAGACGACAAATTAATTGTCGTAGTCGGGCCATGCTCCATTCACAGTTGAGCACTTCCATTTAAAAAGACTATATGTTTGATCTTCCCCAATACTGACTCAGTTTACAATTATTATTATCTTAGATGTCGAAGCCGCCCTTCATTACGCTCGAGAGTTGAAGGCTGTCGAAAGCCAGTTTCCAAACCTGATACTCGTCATGAGAACTGTAAGCCTTTCGATATCAATTCAACAAACATGGTCAATTTCTAGAATTTAACATTGCAGCTATTAATGATACTTCAAACAGTACTTCGAGAAACCCCGAACCACGGTCGGCTGGAAGGGATTGATCAATGATCCAGACCTAGACGGCAGCTTCCAAATCGAACGCGGAATCCGTATTGCAAGAAAATTGATGGCTGAGATCAACCATATGGGCTTACCAGTGGCGACTGAGCTGCTTGATACCATCAGGTTGAGTTCAGATTCCATAATTACCTCAACCTTCTATACACCCAGCAGATGTATCTCAGCGGCTGCTTACGGGTGCATTCTTCCACTGTGCAACACAACAATTCTGGCAGTCCTCAATATCTATCTGATTTGATTTCCTGGGGAGCGATCGGCGCCCGCACAACCGAAAGCCAGCTACATCGTGAACTGAGCTCAGCCACGCCCCACCCGGTCGGGTTCAAGAACGGCACAGACGGTGGAGTGAAGGTGGCGATGGACGCGATGCAGTCGGCGCGCTCCAGCCATGCGTTCATGGGTGTTGGCCCCAGCGGACGAGCAAGCATCGTCCGAAGTCGTGGAAACAATAACGTGCACGTCATCTTGCGTGGAGGATCCAAGGGCACAAACTTCGACGCTAATAGTGTCGCGGAGACCCGATCCAGTCTGATCAAGATGCAGCCTGCCTTCCATCCTTCGCTCATGATCGATTGTTCTCATGGAAATTGTGAGTTGAACCCTACCTATCCATGAGGGAAAATCATGATTCAGACGTCGCTCATCATCATTTGAAAAAAAAAAAAAACAGCGTCGAAGGATTACAGAAATCAGCCCAAGGTGATCACATCGATCTGCGAGCAATTATCGAACGGCAGCGATGAAGGTGCTATCAACGGAGTGATGATCGAATCGAATATCAACGAGGGTCGACAGGACATTCCAAAGGAAGGTCCCATTGGGCTCAAGTATGGCGTCTCAATAACGTCAGTTTTTGTGATCAGCACTGTTCCTCATTGCTTGGTAGCTCCCCTAACACCCGGCCTTCTCTCCCCTGTTTGTGAATTGGTGAAATTTTAGGGACGCTTGTGTCAGCTTCGATGAGACGGTTAAAATGCTCATGGAGTTGGAGGAAGCTGTTTTACGCCGTCGCGAAATCTTGGGATCACGGAGATCAAGTTTAGACCTTTAATCAAGAGCTGAAAAAATAAAATAAACAATCTTCAACTGTAACAAATTTTCAATATACAAACATTACTCTTTTTTTTTTTTCAATAACTATATTAATAAAAAGAATCACTTTCCATTGATCTCATGATCGTCTATCAATCATAAAAATATTTATCAGAAATTTCCTTATCCAAATAGCTATCATGTGTTTTTTACAAACTTTCTCCAAATGTAATGTGCATATATATATATGTGTTTTTTTTTTTGGCCACAACTCTTATCCTCTTTCTGAAATAAGACATGAAAAAAAAAACCAAAAAATTATTCAATACCTAATTATCCTTAATCATTGTCTCCCTTTTCTTTTTTGAAAATTGACCTTGTTTAATTTATTAAAACCTTTCTCGCTATCTTGTACTATAAGGTGAACTCAAATCTGGATTGTTTCACTTTCTGCTGGTGATTGTACTATGATAACCAATTTGGTCGTAGATTGCTCGCTTGGAGATGGAGTGCCTGGGCGAGAGTGGATGGGTGATCGAGTGACGTCATTCGAGGGGAGTGGCTGGCGCGAGTCGAGCGGTCAACAGCACGCTGGCATCAACCACAACGCTGCCCACTCTACCCAGTCCATCCATCCATCGAATACTCGTCTTCCAGCGTTTTGGATAGTCAGCCATGATAGCCATCCGACGGCCCCTCTCGCTCTTATCACATCGTTCACTCACCCTTGCGACACGCTACCACTCCAGCCACGCATCGAGCTACCAAAACATAATTTACTCAAACCCATCGCCAACAGTTGGTCTACTGACTCTCAACAGGCCCAAAGCGCTTAATGCGCTCTCATCCGCTCTGTTCACAGAAATCAATGAACTCTTGAGCTCCATTAATTCATCCTCCTCCGCGATTAGGTGTCTCGTCATCACTGGCTCCGAGAAAACGTTCGCGGCAGGAGCTGATGTGACCGAGATGGCCGACCGATCCTTGGCTGATGTTTACGATTCTGACTTCCTCAAGTTTTGGAGCGAAAAACTCAGCTCATTCAGGATACCGATCGTCGCTGCCGTGAGTGGCTATGCGCTCGGTGGGGGATGTGAACTAGCGATGATGTAGGTCTTGGAGCAAAATCAGTCAGCTTTCTATCCATATCGTTGATGCACCTCTATTTGCCCGATCATTTTCATTCAGGTGTGATATCATTTTAGCATCAAAAGACGCCAAATTCGGGCAACCAGAAATCAATGCAAGTAGAAGATTGAATGAGGAATAATAGCGAACTATCCTGATTGATGTATATCTCCTCCTTTTCATTCCAAATACAATTACTCCCTGATCAAAAGCTAGTTAGGTGTCATCCCTGGAGCAGGAGGTACTCAAAGATTGGTCAAAGCGATCGGGAAATCAAAAGCGATGGAATGTATCCTGACTGGAAAGCCTTTTAGCGCACAACAAGCGTACGAGTGGGGTTTGATCTCAAGGTTTGCAGTAAATTTTAAAAAACGAAGGAGTAGTCCAATTAGAATTTAAATATATATATATATATATGTATATATTTAGTTAATTTTTTTTCTTTCTCTCTGATCGCTAACTCCAAAGAGTCGTTGATGGAGGCCACGAAGAGCTGCTCAAAGAATCCCTAGCCTTGGCAGATTTGATCTCAGCCAAACCGAAATTGGCTACCAAGGCAGCAAAGGAAGCTGTCAATTTAGGTACCTTTTCACTTTCTCCTCTTTCGAAAAAACCCCGTTCGATGCTTCTCACTTTGAGTAACTGAATATATTGACCTTCTTTGTTTGTTAGCTTTTGAATTGCCTCTAAGTCAGGGATTGGATTTCGAAAAAAGATTGTTTCATTTATTGTTTGGCACAGTTAAGTTTAGGGTTTTTCTTGAAAAACAAAAGTAGGAATAATGTCTATAGAATATTAATAAATCAAATTTTTCGTTTTCTTTTTCAGAACGATCAAAAGGAAGGCATGAAAGCATTTGTTGAAAAACGTAAAGCCAAGTTTACATGTTCTTGAGGTTTATGTGTATGATGATGTTTGTATATAAAATTCACTTTCAAAAAAAAAAAAAAAAAAATCTGATCAAGCTATGAATATGTGTGATGTAATAATACCAGAGAATCTGATGTATTGTTTGAAGAAACTTTGGACAAATCTGCAGGATTTTCACTTGAAAATCCTGGATTTTCTCAATTTGAGTTTGAAGTTTTATTTTTTTAACTTGCAAGGCCACAATGATGTCATTGACAGTCATCTGGACCACAGCAACCAGCAATGGCCAGTCCAAGCTAGTGCTAGGCAGCTACCCATCTGCTCCCCAAAACTGGCTCAATCTATCACAAGGCTCTGTGAAGCGCCAGTGGACCGCAGTGAGCACAAGAAGAGAGTCTTGTGAAGCAAGGACAGAGAGCTGAAGCAAAGAAGAACTAATCACCTATTGAGGTGAGGCAAATGGAAGTGACTGGATGAGTGAATAAAAGAGAAAAAGAGAAGAGAAACAAAGTGGTAGACTGATAAATCTAGGTAAACCTAATTACATGACAGAAACAAGATTCCACAGTCTTCCACCTCTCATGAACCCTAACCTTCTATGCAGTTGTGTGTCTTCTTGCCTGTTGCTATACTGTCACAGGCTCAACCACAAGTGATGTTGCAATTTGGATACAATTTATTTTCACAAGAGAGTCCGCCACTGGGCTACCATTTGGCCTCTGAGAATTGGAGGATCCATTGCATGGGGCCCAAGCCACCCAAACTTTGTGAAAGTCTTGCATTCCCTTTTTTTTTTTGGACTGAGTATTCCTGTCTTTGCTTACTGTGGTTGCCTGTGTCTTCTCTGCATGCAGCCGCAAATGATTTCCTGTATGGCAAGGTTCAAGGTTTACTTCCCAAAAAAATGGAGCCAATGTATGTATGACAAGCTTTCATCAAACTGGGAATTCACCTTTTTTTTCAGGCTGGATCAATCAGCTTTCTGGACTTTGGTAACCTTGTAGCCAGTGAATCCAAGAAGAACCATATGGGTGCCACTGATATCATTTGAGATGATGTGGCATTGGGATTGCCCTGGATGGACTGGTGGGTCAATATTAAGCTGAAGGCTGCACAACAGTTCAATGAAACCAACAAACCCAGGCCAAAAATCAATGACAAATCAGGATTTGAAGCTTGGATGCAGGCAATCATCAATCATGGCATGGGCAAGACCAACTTGGGCTTGGAATTGATGATGGAGAGTACTGCTGTTGCCAAAAAAAAAAGCAAAGACCAATCAATCTCTCAGGGGTTACCAATTTTCAGTGTCAGTTATGCCAAAGAAGTAATTCTTTCTAGATACACTGGCTGCAAGAAAATAATAAGGATGTGTGTGTAAAACACAAGAGTAAGGGGTATTTATTTTATGAAATAAATGGAAAAAGAAATAACAAAAATAATAATTTTTTTGTTAACAGAGGGGCCTGAGTTACAGGGGTAATGACTGTGCCCTCTGAATATCAGGACCTATTAAAAACAGTGGGTATTTTGGGTACCTGATAGTCTGGTCCTTGTGAAAGGAGTAAGCCCAGATAGTGATAACCACAAAGAAATAACAAAAGAAATAACTGTTGTAGTCAGGAGTGGACAAACTCCACATTTGGAGTGTCCGGGGTAGAAGGAGGCTGAGGGAGGAATAACATACAAACAGACATTCACAGACGCAACAATAAACTACAAGCTTACTCTTTTGTTCAGGGTTCTTAGAGGGGTTAAAACTTGGTTTCAGGCGCTCAAATTGAAGGTGACTTGGTGATGGTTGAGTTCTGAAGGTGGGTTGAAGGATTTGGAAGGTGAAATTTGGGGAAATAGAATGTTAACAGGCCAATAACTGGTGTTGATAACTGGTTGTTGGTGGTGGTAATTGCTGGTTATTGATAATGAAGATGGGGAATAAAAATATGGGGGGGGGGGGGGAAAGAGCACCTTATTTATTGTTTCCAGTACCCTGTGTGCGCTCTCAAAGCTTGTTTATTCCTGGTTAATCCTGGTCATTATCCTGGCAAGGCAAAAAACAGCTGTAGGTGTGGTTATGGGCTTGGCAAGCTTGTTGTCACATGTACCAAGGTTACATGGGATGGTTACTATGTTTTAGGGGGGCTCTGATGCTTCCTGAAACATCATTTTTGAGTTATGTGGCTTTTGTAGCCATGTAGCTAGGCCCAAAGAGACGCCAGTAGGAATAGCCAAGCCAAAATGGGCCACAAGGTATTCTTGACAGGCTTGTTACATGTGATACACACATGAATTTTAGTTTTTGAAAGCATAAATCTAGTTTATAGATATACTAGATTCTTGCCAAACCTTAGTTACATGTGTACCAGTGGTGTAACATACATGTGTACATCCCATGGGGCCTCAAGCGGTACCTCCATCTGTTGTGTAACACTTTTTGCGGGCTCAGAGCAGTGGTAGCCCAGTTGGGGCTAACTTCTGCTATTTACACAACACCTCATTTTTGACATCAGAAAATGGTGCATCAGGCCCCGCTGGGCACACACCCAAGTCTTGCCTGTTGGAGCGCCACCAAGGCTTGGGTGTGCGCCCAGTGTTGAAGTGTCAAACTCAGGCGCTGCTTGATACAAATTGCTTACACATCCATGAGAGACTTCTAATCAGCATTGGAGGCAAACCATAATTTCATCATCAGACACAAGCATACATCACCAATGTATTCAACATAGGCAATGCATACTTAGCTCAATGGTTGGAGCATCACTCATGAATGCTGAGGTTGTGGGTTCAAGTCCCACAGTACACAACCTTTCTTTCACTTGTTTAATACCCAGGGGGCTTGACTTGGTAGATTGTGTGGGGGTCAGATCTTGGCACAGGCCCAAGTCTGGCTTGGCCAAGCCCAAGCTGTTGGCCAATTGGAATCCCAACACCAACAGGCCCTAACCAGCCCCCATAGCATACCTGTACATACCCCACTGTGTTTTTTGGCCTGTGTGGCACCCTGGCTTGGGCTCAACCAAGCAAGGCTTTGGCCCAAGCCCTTCCAAATTTGTCATGTGTCAAGTGGGGGTTGGCCATGTGCCAAGATTGGTTTAGGGTGTGCCACGCATGCTTGGGGACCGGCCAAGTGCACTTGTCTTGTTTTTTGCCCAACTGGGCATATGCCCAGACGGGCTTGATACACCATACATGCTTGTAAGTGAACTCCTCAGAGTGCTTCTACTTGAGGATTAAAATTAATAGTACTCTGAGTTACTGTAAAGTAACAGAAGGAGTGGGAAATCAGGGGTACCACTGGTGGGTGACCCTAGGTTAATTTATGCTTAGATTAAGAGTATGCAATTATATTTTACTTTCTCTGAAAGGTAAAATATTTATTAATATATTTTTCACAAAATGAACAATGTATGTATGATATTGTAAATAGTTAAAAGATACAATTTCATCATATATTTCTACAGATTTATTTTGTTGGTTTTATTCTTTATTTTTTGTTAAAAGATAAAAGAGAAGTATATGTGCTCTTTTATCAGTTTTTTGTATAAGTTTTTAATTTATTGTTTTATAGTGATTTTTATTACTGTATATGCTTTAGTCAGGTTGCCTCTGATTAGTAGAAGGCTGGCAAGGCAGGTTTCAATTTGATCCAGGAAATCTCCAAGAGTGCCTTTGCATTCAATTTTGTGCCGGATGTTAAGGATTTGATTGAGAAGTAATCCAATATGCCTGGAGTGAATGTCAAGGATCCTGGTCCAGATGATGTACCCATTGTTGTCATTCTCATTGGTTACAATAGCTATGCAAATTCAATCATCCATTTTGTTGATCAAGAAGTTGGCCACTTCCAAGAGTTGTTTCCTTACTTGGGCAACGGGATTTTCTCCTGGGTCTACAGAGAGTATGTCAAGAAGCTCTTTGTGTTTGAGGAAAGCCTGCATCCGCTTATGCCAGGTTTGGGGATGTTGGCAAGCTGGTATTTGATGCTGAGTTTGCTGGCCATTTTTTGCTAGTTCTGCCTTTAACTACTGGCAAATTTTCTCAAAATTGGTCACCTATTTTCCCCCATCCAAGTTCACGTTCTGCTTCAGGGGAGAATTGCAAAAGTTTGAAGTGCCATTTCTTTGTCTTGGTGGACAGTAACGGTTCCTTGGGCTTGATTGGTCTGGTTTGTGTTGTCTGGCCCTGTTTGCATACAAGCAACAAGAGCAGGTAAGTACTTGTCTGGACTGGTTCAATTCACAGTATCAGTCTTTGTGGAAACGATGGTTGATCCTTGTCACTTACTTATCAGATGAAGAAGAGAGTCAGGGGTCAGAGCAATGCTTTGGTTATGATTCCAACAAAATACAGATACAAAACAGCAGTGCTTCCCCCAGTACAAGGTGGATTGGGCTGTATTTTTCAGGTATTCACATCCCTTTTCAACATGTATGTATGAATACAGCTGCATTGCCCGCAATAAAGGGTGTTTTGCACTGTATCTATCAGGTAGTTACATTTTTATGCAAGGATCTGTATTGTACTCCTTGGCCAATACAATACAGATATGATACCAATACAGCTAGATACCAATACATGTATTTTATTGGTTATGGCATTGCTTCGAGCAACCAATGGCGTAAGTCCCTGCTTCGCAGGGTCGCTTCGCGACAGCCGGTGCAACGGCTTCCCCCTACAGACCCGGAAGAAGAGGGGACTTTTTTAAGTTAGATACGGACCAGTAGTCAAAGCTGCAGGACGTTCCGTGGATACATACCCTTATCTTGGTAGATGGGAAATCTGGAGGGTAACGGCAAAAAAGGGGGGGGGGACTGTTCAGACCCGCTGACGAGAGGGCCGATCGCGCTATCCAAAGGTTGACAAACCCCGGAAATCCATGCTATCCGAATGGGATATCACGCCTCCACTTCAGACTTTCGAAGGATTCCTATACATAGAGGTGCCAGAGGCAAACACCCAAGATTAGGGTTGCAATTTAGGAATTGCTGGAGAGAACAAATATTGGACAGCAATTAATTGATCTGTCCGGGATTCAAGGACATCCAGTCTCTTATCTCCTCCACTCAACAGTGCAATCTATTCGATTGTGGATCGAATTCTCTTTTATGCATTGCATGATATAATGTGGACACCGTGTTGGTATTTCATCAACCAAGCAATAGAGTGTGCTGCTCAGCGGGTTCCCGCCAAAAATAGATGCTACCGGCAGGCAGCCTGCCTCCGGTCGGCGCAATGTGACGGATGTTTTACCACTCGATCGGAGGAGGAAGGGCCTGGTGTTAGGTTAGGGGAGACAGTGGCTTATAATATCCCTGCACCACATTTCTTGATAGGTTTTGGTCTTTTTTTTTTTTTTTTGATTTCAGAAAATGGAGGGTAGATAATTTGTAACTTTTGAGTAAAATGTTTTGATAATATGAGGTATAAATGGGTTTTTGGTACAGAAATCGGGATCGAATTTTATAAAGAGTAATACGCTAATCATCCCGTGTTTTTTATTTTTATTTTTACTTTAACAACATGACATTTATCCAGTTGCAGCCAGTTTTGTACTTGTTTATTATTATTATTATTATTATTATTGCCGAGTGAGAAATTCTCAATGAGCTAATTATATGAACCTATCGGCGTCGCATCGCGCAGTTACATCTTCTAGAACCCGCAGGAATCTATTCAACGGTTTTGAAAAATAATAACATGTGAATTATAAACTCGGCACCAGTCAAGAGCTTTTTTTTGATAAGTAAATATGTCATGTCGAAGAACTAACCTGTGCGAGCACGTCATGGACATGTAGACCGCATCCTCCCCAAGTGACTCCGTTACACTGCTGGCAAGTAGTCATGCTTTTTTTCGCAATAAAAAAACGTGCCCGGAAGACAAAAAGAAAGAGAGGGAAAAAAAGAAGTGGTTCATCAACATCAGTTTCAAGAACTTCACCAAGGTAATGTAGAAACTTTGAACACGCGTTGGTAGAAATCCAGATCATCGGCTCATGCTTCCCCAGCCACCCCGCGTAAATAAGGATTGAGAACGGGCAGCGAAGGGTTACAATTTCCGGATCAGGAGTCTATTTGTACATGTCGCCGTGGCGAGTGGTACTGAAATGGCTTGAAAAGCTTCAAGTCGACTGCAAGCTAGATAACAGGAACTTGAGCGAAGAATAATGATGCTTACAAACACGCGATAACCAGTGGTTCGTTTCCGAAAGGCATTCCTTGAACTCAAAGAGAAGATCCGGGGTAATTCCGAAGCAAGCAGAAAGAGTTCGCGCTACAGCCGAGAGGTATTATCTATTTATAGCTTTAGGGAAAGCCCGATAATTGACGTTCAGGTGTTAAGGGATTATAAAATCTACGTCGTGAAGCGAATTGCAAGCTATGTTGAGTCGGTATATATTTGGAAAGATAACACTTGGCACCCAAAACACTGGGGTAGAGGCTATTGGGAGAACTTTGAGGTCTTTGAGACAGCGGACAAGTGGTGTAACTGTAGAGGTAGGTAGACAAAACCACCAGCTCCCAAGCCTCGCATGGCCGGGTTTTTATATGCCTTGTACAGATCTGCTGTAACAGAGCATCACCCAACTGACATACTTGCAGGGACGTGGCAAGGTGGCTCATTCGACACGGGGGTGATGAATCAACCATACCAATAGAATTACACTGATTTCCTATTCTCATTCACCGTGGATTAATTGAGATCTTCAAAATACATAAAAGGAGTGTTTTAACTAATTTACGTGGGCAATGGAATAATTCACTGCACCAGTATATATTGTTGCTTTATATTGGTCTTTTTTACTTTGGTCTAGATATATACGTGAGCAATGCCTTTGTTCTTATATACTACAAAATAGAAATTCTATATAGGCTAATACATTTGCGCAGAGGGGGATATCATATGTACTATAATGGAAAAAGAACCATTCAAGAAGCACCGGTTCGTATAATATAAAAGCACAACACATCTCGATATCATTACAGGCTCATAATTTATTTATGTAACTGGCTTCACGTTCAGATGTTGAATAAAGTGGAGGCAGGGGGGGTGATAATTACGGAACCCCACAGGGGACGACCCTGAGGACTGGTCTCCCGCGTGCACGAGCCCTCTCGCGAACTTAGAATCCCCGCAATTTTTTCAAATCCCGGCCACTTCGGTCCCGCTCGGATATCTCTCGACCTCCCCCCCCCCCTGTTGTGACTCTGGTGATCTAGGCGCAAACGATGATGATGGATAACGATGAACAACAACGAACTTAACTAAGTCCCTCGCTTCTGTGGTGGCACAAGCGTCGTCGCGAAGCGAGCTCCGAAGGAGGGACTTGAGGACCCAGGAGACCCCCTATAGAGGTGCCTAACCAAAATGTAGGAATGGATTTTCACCCTACACAATCACTTTGACTGAAAATCAGATGTGATATCTGGATAGTTGCCACATCAGGACATGTACATCCTCAATGTGCATCATGTACATGTGTTCTTTAGTGGCTAACGTCAACGAGTGAGTTTTAATAACTGAAAAACTAAAAAAAAAAATGTAGCTAGCCACAGTCACGTGCACAGAGACTAGATGTTGTAGCTCACCCAATGCTTGCTTGAATCACAAAATAACCTCAAAAGATGGTTACTTTTCCTCAGGCAGGTAATTAAATTTAACCCCGGTCAAAACAGCAACTTGGCCATGTGCATAGACATTTTTTTCTTGACATCTGTCATTTATTATTCAATATTATCAATGGCATGCAGTACAACAATCTAACAACTATCAGACTGGACCAAAACTGTAATCAAAAAGGCATGGGTATTGTTGATTTCTTTCCTTGTGTTCCCTATTTTTTCTCAAATCACAGGCAATTTTTAAGAATCCAGAATATTATGAGCTGATACCTACCCTTCTGGCGCTTGATGTGGTGGACTTTGATCAGGGTCAGGGATATTTGTGTGAGCACTACACAGGGATAAGTGAAAAGATGCTCAAATTGCACTTTGAGTGCCTGGTATTTTGTGAGGTAGGCATAAGTCCCTCCTTCAGAGGTCGCTTTGCAACAGCGCTTGTGCCAATGCATAAGCAAGGGACTTGTTGGGTTCCAAACAACTACTCCTCTCAGAGAATACAAATTGGTGCGGGGTTTAGGGAGGATTAGCAAACTTGTTCCTACCCCTCAACTGCATTGGGTCAGAATAACGGGGGGTGAACTGTTCCTGGGAACAGGGATTGGAGTACGAGGATCCGTTCCACGCTGAGCTATGACCCTGGTACTTGCGCGCGTGAAAACTAAGTTATGAATTGCTTGACTTAGCTCCACATTGCGGCAAGTGTGGGGTGAGGAAAGGGGGGTTAAGTGCCTTAGGTATCAAGGCCCCTTTCCGGCCAGGTAAAATAGCCAAGCAAAAACAAAAGCACCTCTGTCACCTAAATTTCTCTGCTTCAAGCGGAAGAAGTTTTTTTTTTCTCTTTGGCTTTTAACCAAAAAACAGGTGAGCTGACTGAGCTGACTGAGCTGGCGTCAAGTGAGCTGAGCCAGCTGAGTTATGGAGTGCAGTTTGACTGCTTGGACCTCATGGTCCAAGTAGTTTTAGTCTAGTGGTTAGTGTGACCCTGCCTGAATACCAATGTACAGGTCTCACATGACTGCGCATACAGGTCCAATGCCAGCAACAGGTGTTGCAGAAGGCTTTTTGAAACAACCAACACTACAAAAAGTATTGGATCACATTGTGAAAATATGTGGTAACATCACATGTCACATGTGATGTTACCTTGCA
>LUKR01000873.1:3385-16116 GCA_019395275.1 Puccinia brachypodii
GTTCACACAGTTTCACTAAAACTCAATCTTGTTAAAAAACAATTGAATATCTCTCTCTCATCCCACAAGTACGCAAAGACCTTGTGCCACAACTTGTGTCATTCTCATAGCTTCCACGCACTCTATTCCTCTGTCATCTTGTATACTTCAAGTATTCTTTCTGCTTTAAAGCATTAGCGCGCCTTTACCCTTGCTCTCTCATACTTATGGTGCTCATCACTTTCTAAATGTTTTCTACAAAATATCATGTTGTATTGATCTAACAAAGAAATAAATGCTCTCAGTTTTGAAATCTTTCAGGGTTGCACGTCAGCCCTTGCAGAGCGACCTCACACGGAATCCCCGTGAGTTCTGCGCGGTTTTCACGTGGAAATGCCCTGCGGGTATAACCTGAACCAATGCACACGCAAGCTTGGCTTAATTAAAGTGTTGCTAAGAGCAACCACATTGGTGCGGGGTTTAAGGAGGAATAGTAACCTTATTCCCACCCCTCAACCACATTGGATCAGAGTTAACGGTTGTAAACTGTTCCCGGGAACACATTTTGGAACAGCAGGTAACCAATTTGTTACCTGCTATTCCCGGGAACAACTTGATTTTGAATATTCAATACAGCAGGTATTAAAAAAGGAACATATCCTATGTACCTCTCTTCAATCTGAACCAAGATCACCTTCTATGTACACGCACCACACACTACTCCATCAAAACAAAAAGGAAAAAATGCCCGCTTGACCTTCAGTTTGCAATCTGACATCCCTTGCACCAATAAACAAAAACAACCCTCAGTTGACTGCCACCAACACTCCTTCTGGAAATCCTTGGAGCGCTGCCAAAAAACCCCAATCACCTAATTTTTTGCCTGAGGAAGAAGAACAGCTGGCAAGGAGCTTGACAGTCATCACCAAGGACCCTATCCAATCAACCAACCAAACTGCTGACAACCTCTGGCTTTGGGTTGCAGAAGATTTCAACTAGTTCACTGGGGGACCTGAGCATGACGGCTCTGGTTTAAGGTCCAAGTTAGTACCTTTTTATCTTATCTCTCTGAATGTGTGGCCTATCCCCCAGTTGATTTTTTCTTCCTTGCCTCTATCATCAGATGGAAGGGAATGCAACAAGCATGTCTTAAATTTACTGCATTGCACAATTGACATGTGGCCAACCCTGCATCAGGGTCTTGCCCTGAAGATTGGTTGGTTGAGACAAAAGAGAACTACTTCACAGAAACCAATAAACAATTCACTTACAATTGAGCATGGAACCTCCTCCGTCACGTCCCAAAATTTGTAGAACTAGTTGGCTGGGCTTCTAATGGAAGTGCTTGTCATCCTAGATGGGCTCGATCTCAGCTCAGCACCAATTCTCAGACCAATCCAGCTCCTTCCGTCTCTGACCAACAACAATCACCTAATCCATCTCCCGCTCAGGATCAACAAGAATCTCAGGGATGGGATTGTCCGCTTGGTGCCCACACTTCAAAACGGCACGCCCTCAAGGACAAATACAAGCGGAAAAAATTAAAATATATGGAGGCCTCCCATTGGGAGGCGCTCAAGAGAACAGCTGAAGTCATCCAAGGAAACAACATTCAAGCTGATCTAGTTGCCAATGAGGAGAAGAAGATAGACATCAATCTAATTTTTCAAAATCTTGCCACCTGTCCCAACAACATCTCTTGTAAGTTTCTCATAGCTCAAAAGGAACGGATTTAAAAGAAGTGGATGAAGCCATTGACTCATGTGCCGTGTGGTCAATCTGGTGGGCCTGTTTCCAATCAAGCTAACAACAAAAACCAATCCAAAGTTGTGATTGATTACAAGCACAACAGAGATGAAGTGGAGGAGGAGGAGGAAGAGGAGGAAGAGCAAGGTACAGAATCTTACCTAGACCCAATGCTACCATATTTAGCTTGAGTAGGGTTTGTGTATTCTTATTTTTTCATCTACTTTTTCCCGGATTTTTATTTTTATTTTTATTTTTGTAATTTCATTATATTTTTATTTTCATTATATACACCAATTTTTTTTTTCTTCACAGTCTCAAACATCGACTGTTTCTTTTTTTTTCACAGACTCAAAGATTGATATTTTAGTTCACCATCTTTCATGTAAAATTTTGATAAATTGCCAAAACCAGAAAAAAAAAATTGTAATTTGAAAAAACCAAAAAAAGAAAATGTACTTTTAATTGTTTGAAAGAGTCATTCCTCATCATTGGAGTCAAACAAAGAACCCCTATGGCCACTTTGCTGCCATAGATGTTTAATTAAATCACATTTCAGATTATTATGGACTTGTGGGGATCACATCTTGATTCCCTGAATGTATTACTTGCAAATAGTACATGGTTCTGATCAAGGAGAAATAATTCAAGTTGTAGATGGGAGAGGCAGGTAACGTCACAAGTCCAATTGAGATTCAACAATCATGTTATGAAGTATGATACATGTCAGCATAATTGATTTGAGTTTGCTGGGGTACCAATTCATTGCAGGTTTTGCAACAATCTGAAACTGATTTTGTAATATTCCAAAGGTATGTTTGATGTCCTTGCGGAATGACTCTTGACGCTTGGTGAAAAGGTTTGTTGCTCAATCTTGCGCGGAATGCTGTTTTGACTGGATCAATGTTGCCCAGGGGTAATAGATTCCATTGACCAGATAATAAGGAAACTTGTATGAATTACCTCCAACTTCAAATTCAACCCCCCAGCCTGTCCCTGCGAGAATCGGATCAAAAAGCGGAGACCAATCCAGAATATTCTTGTCGTTCAAACATCCCAAGCTTCCAAACAACGCATGCCAAATCCAAGTGCCTTTTGTAGTGGTTGCCTTGAGAACTAGCGTCAGGACTTTTTCCTTGCCCGTGAACTGGCCCGCTAGAGCAGTTGGGCAGTTTTTCCATGCCCAGTGCATGCAATCCAGGCTTCTGATACAGCCAGGAAAACCTCGTGCCGCGTTCTCTTCAAGGATCCTCTTCAAATCTTTGCCATTTGGGCGTCACAGATATGTGGGGCCGTAAAGACCCTGAATTGCATTGCAAAATTTTTCCAAGTTCTGTCGCGCGGTTGTCTCTCCAAGACAACAATATTCATTGGTTGCATCAAGTGGAACCGCGTAGGCTAGCTGACGGATTGCGGCAGTTAGCTTTTGGTGAGGACTCAAACCTAACTTTCCTGTGCAGTCCTTTGGTGTCAGGAAGAACAGGTCAGCATTTTTTCATTGCTCTTTATGTATAACTAAACCAAGCTTACACGCTTTTGTACAAAGTAAGGGAATTGGCCAGTAATATCTTGGAGGATACGCAGGAAAAGCGGCCTCTCCATCCGGAACCGTTGACAGAAATCATGTGTATCGGTACAACCATCAATGAAATAGTCATTCATGAGCTTGTTGTGATTTTTGAGATGACCCCGCTCTTTATTTGGCCTCCTAGTAAGGATACGATGTTGGGGTTCGGGCTCGGAGTTGCTAGGATCCAGGAAATGAGAAAATATTGGGTCCTCTTCCAAGATCTGTTGAGTTAAAAGACGGCCACACTGCATGTGTTGTCTGATGTTGATGAAATCGGAGCCTCCAAAAGGTACCGTTTGGTTTGTTTCGTGAGACATAGCGTCCAGCCGATGTGGTTGAATGGAGTAGGCGGGGAATAATTCTAGTTGTTCTCTTCTTTGTTCCAACGAATGCGGTTGGGGGCCCGGATCAGTCTTACTCCGGGAATAACTTATTTTTAAACCCGGGTGTAACTTGTTCCACCGATGCGGATGCTCTAACGGTCGGTCAAATCTTGCGAAAATTTAGCGAGACCGATGCGGATGCTCTAAGGGGTCACAGCCAACGACTAGGCCTACTTTGCTGCGAGGGCGCAGCAGTTGCAACGCGAAAAAATCAATTCATAAGGATGAAATCCGGGCGAGACGGGGCGACGGCCTAGGGCGAGATGGACCGAAATGCGATTTCAACCTACTGCATGGTCCCGGCATGCATGGTTCGGACAGTATGTATTAGGATCATGTATTCTAACGACAGGGGTGGGACCGGATTGTGTCCGAGGCGACAACTGGTCGCGAGGGATCTCCCAGATCCCGTCCCGCGGTGTAGTTCCGGGTCCCAAGTAATAGAAAGTCGAACTAGGAAAGGTGTGCATCGTCACAATCATCATAGCGGCACCACAAAACGCAGCATGCTTTGTGTATCATCCACACACCTAGACACCGTTGGTCATGAAGGAATTGATGGCACCAGTAATTTTCTTTCCTTTTCTTTTCTCCTTTTCTTTCCTACTCTGCGGTGGGTTTGGATTTGCACATCAATATTCCTCTACCCCAACGCGCACTTTGTGATGCCTGCTCCATACTTGCGAAAGAAACTATTTATTGTCCTTGATCCTACTTCCCCGTTTTTCATCCTTCAACTTCCAGCCAATGTTTTTGGACTCCCTAGATTATTGAATTTCGCCGGCACACCACCCATCAACCATCAATTTTAAAGTGCTACTATAAATTCTCTATATATGAGGCAGGACTTCACCACTTCTGAAGCTAGATCGCGACAATTAATATCTATCATCTGGATCTAGGAGAGAAAGATATGTCACCGCCATTGCTTATGAAAGGGGCGGTACATGCCGCTCGGTCGGTATCGACATTCTGCGTGCTCTTTTTCCATGTAGCTATCCTGATTTCGGCCGCCCCTCAACTTGATAAAGCCATCCACGAGAAAAGGGTGCCGAACTCCTTGTGGAAGCGTCAACAAGACTTTCAATCGATCGTCGGACCTTCTTTCCTTGTTTCCCTTAAATTCGGCCTAAAGCAAGCCAACCTCCATACGTTGCACGACGAGTTAATGAAAGTCTCGCACCCTGATTCCACATCTTATGGCAACCACTGGAGTCCCGAAAAAGTTCGGCAACACTTTTCACCTTCTGAGGAGGCGATAAGTGAAGTTACAACTTGGCTCAAAAGCCAGAGGTCTGGTTTGAGAAGTAATCATCAGCCCAAGATGAGTCGAGGAGGGAGCTGGCTCAATATTCAGCTGCCTCTGTCGGAGGTAGAGGAGCTTTTAGATACCAAGTATCATTTGTATTTGCATGAGGAAACGGGCCAAACTCATATCGGTAAGGATTTTTTTACGACAAGCAAGAAATAGCATAAAACGCTGGGTGCCCTAGCTCACCTGGCGTTTGTCTCAAATCTTTGTGGTGGTCTTTGTAGCGTGTGAGGATTACAAGCTTCCAGAGCGCCTATTCCAGCACGTTGATATTGTCCTGCCGACAGTACACTTCGATACCATGCCGGCTACCAACAAGTATCAAGCTTCGGGTGTCGGTCAGAATGGGGATGTAAAGTCTAGCAATCAAAAGCGAGGAACTCCTACCGGCGAAACTTTTTCTGCGCCCAAGATCTTTCCGGTCCCAGGTGCAGCTCGCCGGCTAGGCAATCCAAGTAGTGGAAACATCCCGCATTACTCGAAAGACTTCAACCCGTCTCAGATCTCGAGGATGAAACACGACCTTAACTGTGCAAATGTGACAACAATAGACTGTTTGAAGTAAGCTTTAGAAATTACCCTATAATGTTGTGGTCCAAGCTGAATTTTTTCTAATTCGATTTGTCAAATTACTAAAGAGCCCTTTATAAATTCGGAGATTATCAGATGACCTCCCCAACTAAGCACAGTCTCGCAATAGGTGAGCCGCACCTTCAGTAGTCATACTGATCTTACTTTTTAATCGAGGAGGTCCAGAGAATAGAAACCATATGCACTAACTTAATTCATCTATCATATCTGAAAGTCGAGTTCACGCCACAATCAGTTATCTACAAGGACATGGACTTATTTTTCTCAGTTGAGTTCAACAAATAGAATGTGCTCTTAACTCTTGCCTCAACCGCTGCTGACTACTTCGAGCTGTTTGCGTAGACCTTCGCCCCAAAGGTAAAAGGATCCCGCCCAAATCTTATCCCTATTGATGGAGGTAAGCTCCATGAAAAAGTTATCTTGTCCCCATCGAGACCTGAGAGCAGCTCTTCGTTCAGGCGAGCTGAATCAAGAAACAACGGAATTCGGCTTGAATGGCGAGAGCAATCTTGATTTGCAATACTCCATGCCACTTGTATATCCTCTCAATGTTGAGTTATTTCCGTATCCCTTAGTTATAAGCTCTTTCGGTGTACATAGACGACTAATCTTACCCATTTGCTTCCCGCTACCTCGTGGTAATTTGTACCATCACGATTTAGATCTCCCTTTACCAAGTGGGAGACCCCGAGATCGGAGGAAGCTTTAATAACTTGTATGCACCGGTAATTCCGCCTAAGATAGGAACAAGAGTGCCGAAAAGTTTGACCCTTTATTCTGCTATTAGTCTCGATGCATTAGATTCCAGCTATTGCTCATCACCATTAGACCCCATGCAAGATGGCCTTTACCCTAATCCGCGCGGCTACCCCAAGCGAGACTGTGGGATTGTTCAACCTGCTAATATTATCTCAACCTCTTACGGTAAGTCTGCATCTTAAAGGCATTGCGCAATAGAATATTCTAACTTTCCCGATTCACTTTGATCTAGGCATGAACGAAGCCGACGCCACTCCGTCATACCTCATCCGTCAATGTAACGAGTACGGCAAGTTGGGACTTATGGGCACCTCTTTTCTGTTTTCGTCGGGGTAAGCTCGACCATCGACCCCCTCCATCCATTAGAAATTTATACTCACATAAGCGTTGGCTCATTTTTCTTATTCACCACGCGATATTTCCAAGGGATAATGGTGTCGCTGGGAATCGGGGAGTTTGTCTTAATCGAGATGGTAGCCAGAGTGTTGGGGGGAAGGTTCGTGAATATATGCTCACGGTTTTAATTGATACATCCCCCCGAATTTCCCAGGGTCTAATGTCCAAGTCATTTGCACTTAATTTTCAAATCGAAGATATTCAATCCCTCTTTCCCGGGGACGTGCCCGTACGTCACATCAATCGGCGCAACTCAAGTCGCGCCGGGTAAGACTGTCCACGATCCTGAAGTGGCATGTTTTACAAAGATACAGAGCGGTGGCGGATTTAGCAATGTTTTCAAGATGCCCTCGTATCAAGTTTCGGCGGTAAAGAATTTCTTCAGAAATCATCCTCCAAAAATATCACAGGATCGGTACAACTCTTCAATGCGAACTAGAGGCTTTCCAGACCTCAGTGCAAATGGTGCAAACTAGTAAGTTTTTGCCTTATTGGTTTGGTTCGACTTCTTGACACAATTTTATTCCCGGCTGAGAGTTGATATTTTGCGACCCGAAAGCGTGGTAGCTGTCGAAGGTAAATTTGGTCTAGTTTATGGGACTTCCGCTTCAGCGCCGGTTGTGGCATCGATGCTCGCCATGATCAACGATGCAAGAACCCAATTAGGAAAAAAGGTGAGCAAAACCCAGAGTGAGATGGAATTCTCTAGCTGAACTTGGTATTCGACGTATCATGTACAGCCCGTAGGTTTTATCAATCCAGCAATATATTCTTCGCGACTCCGAAGAGCTTTCAATGATATCAAGTAGGTTTAGTTCCTCATCTAAATTACCTTGTGTCGAGGATGCTTAACATTTAGAACATTGTAGAGCTGGGGCAAATCCAGGATGTGATACTGAAGGCTTTTATGCCGTTCCCGTGAGTCTCGATCGTTGAAAATGAGCTTGACTGAAAAACCTGGATTGATTTCTAACATCGTGTCGCATGTGCTCTGAAATCAGGGCTGGGACCCAGTTACTGGTGAGTTCTCAAGATTCAAGATCAGAGAACCTCTTTTTGAAACAAGTCAATGTCGTTCTAACTTTTCCCCTGGATAATTTCAGGCCTCGGAACCATTGACTTTTCAAAGCTCTTACCGATATGGAAGAAGCTGTAAGCTCGTAGGTATCTGGTGCCGAAGTAGATTCACATCGTCTTGATCGACATTGCATGGACCAGTTGATGTTTACTCCCCGTTAAGTAGCTTCAACATGGCTCGCAAACCTTCCAACATTTTGAAATATTCAAATTTGAACAGTCCAGAGCCAAGTGATTACTTATTTTCCGCCCCATCCCATGAGTAACTCTGTCTTTGATCTAAGAAAATAAATAAAACACAGTAAACCCCATTAGGTCCATTGTTTTCAGGCGCAGTGATACCAAGATAAGGTTTATCTTATAGCTACACGCACTTCAAGGATGAGAAAGGTATAATTTTTGAGTAAAAATTAATAAAAACAAAATCTTTAAATCTTAAATAAATAATTTAAGGTTTTAAGAGGGGCCTGCAAGCAGGGGTTTTTACGTGCCATCAATTTGGAATCAGGACCTGTTTTTAAGACAGGGGGTTTTGATGGTCACCTGATGGTTTTAGATTTAAGGAAATTAAAGGATGAAAAACTCCAAGCCAAAAGTACAGGTTTTAGCAGTGTATTTTTGGCGGTGATTTGGAGAAAATCCTGGTGGTAAAAAGTCCTTTAAAAGATCAAAGAGATTTTGAGGTAGAGTAAGTTTGTGGAGCAAAATATGCTAGAGTATAGAAGGCTTTGATTTGGCGGGGAGTTTCTGATAAAAAGGATCACTTACTAAGGTTATTGGACAAAGAAAAAGTATAACTTGTATTCGTTCAATAATGCTAGGAAATGATTGTGTGTAAAACTCTGAGGA
Source organism: Puccinia brachypodii (assembly GCA_019395275.1). Classification (NCBI taxonomy): domain Eukaryota; kingdom Fungi; phylum Basidiomycota; class Pucciniomycetes; order Pucciniales; family Pucciniaceae; genus Puccinia; species Puccinia brachypodii. The sequence goes on from LUKR01000873.1 coordinate 12,048, forward strand.
AAAATAAGAGAAAGGGGGGATATTCCTCCTCCTTTTATGTGTTCATTTCTCCTCTTGTCCCCAGTGCTGTTGGGGTAAATTGCTGTTTTAGGCGGGAATTATTTGCAAATAAATGATGCCATTTGTATTGGCTTGTGACTCATATTCAAGGTGTCATTTCTATTTGAATTCCAAATAGAAAGGTTTATTACTGCTTGCTTGTAATAATTCTCATTGTTTATTTGTTATTTAAATAAATTTATTTGAATACACCTGTTCTCAAGCAGCGTCAGCCTTGTGTCACTTTCTGTTCATTACTTATTCTTCCATGCCAATCACGTGTATTTGTATTTCTTTTTAAATGACTTTATGGTTTGTATTACTTGTCATTTGAATATTAAATACTTTTATGTTTTCTTCTTGGCTCTGTTTATTTTTCTCATGTCACTTCTTTTCTGCTTTTTGGGTTTCTCTTTGTTTCTTTTTCACAGAAAGAGGGTTCATCTTTGAGATATTACATGTTACTTTAAAGGAGTAAAATTTTAGTGATACTTTCAATGAGTGTTCTAGGTTAATTTATATGTATAGTGTTAATGTAAATTAACTTCTTATCTTTTTATCTCTTTTGTGATCTAATTGTTAATATGTAAGGTTGTCTCTGCTATAGTAGCAAGCTGACAATTGTAGTCATTATCCAAAACATGCAGAGATTCATGGGGCTTTGAATACTGTGATTTTGGAAGTAAGCCCATTGATTGTCTTGGATCAAGCACCACACGTCTGGCAACTTTGAAATATAGCTCACCCAGTCACAAGAGACAACAACATAAGATAATAACATTGATCCAATTCCTGGAGATAACTAAATGGTTGGAATTACAAGATGTACACCCTCATATGATAATTGGTACAAGCTTAAACAGTGGGGAACACCCTATTAAATATGGGTAATTGGAGCAATTCTGATTTAATTTCTCCCAATAAATCTTTCATTTGCATGGAGATGTTATCCTCAAAGATCATTTGTTGTGTGGGCATTATGTGTGATTGAATCTCCATTCTGTCTACAAAATCATTGAATTTATTGAATTGAGATTCAATTTTGTTATGATTATCTTTGCTGAATTATTGTAATTTGAATTCCAGTCCTTGGATTTTATCATGTAATTTTTGAATGTCCCCTTCTTGAACTTCTGAGGCTTGTTCTACACATGTCATATATCTTTTAAATTGACCAGTTAAAACAGCTTGGCTATGTGGAATATCTTCATATAATCTGTCCAATTTCTTGTCCATTAATATTAAATTCTCTGAGAGGCATGATAAAGAGAGGTCTTCTTTATCTGCTTTTCTTGTCTTCCACAAGTGTAATTTTGTGAAATTGTGTGTTCATTTCTTGGAGTAATCTGTGATTACTCTGAAATACTTTCACACAGTTTTCATGTACTTATCTTGATCTTAAATAATGTTCCACAGTAATCTCAGGGGACTGTGACTTAATTTCAGATGGGACAGATGGGACAGATGGCACATTTGGAGGCTCAATAATGGAATAATTTTAAATAGACTTTTTGGATTGCTAGAGGGGACAACATTGCTAAATTCTTCTTCTTTAGAGCTTGAATGATGAGAGATAGAGTGTGAGAATGTAGAAAAAAGAGGAAGGTTCTGATCTCACAAATTGAGAAAGGTCCTAAGCTCTGTGGGAGCTGTGGTGCAAGGTTAGAAAATCAAAACCCGTCTGCATTTGCCTAAGTTTGAACTTGGAAAACTGACACGTCTACTGACACATGCAGGTATGGTGAAAAAAAAATTGAATACGGAAAATCCTGTAACTCTAAACCTGCTAGGAAAAATCTCAACAAACCACAAAGCTAAGTGAGAGACTTAACCACAGTAAGATGATCAAGAGAAAATCAACAAAGTTTAATTCCTTTGCAGGCAACACACTCAAGTAGAGAATAGGAGACGCCAAACCAACTTGAACCAAAAAGGAACAAGTCAGGTGAGTGATCCAAGCTCAATTTCAAAAAGCAATTAGAGACTAACTGGATCTATTTCCAACACCAAGCAGACCACTTGACAAAAAGGCAAGCTGCATGTTGAACAAAAAATCAAACAACAAACTCAGTTGTATCCCTCTTGGTTCTCAAAGAACAGCAACAACATCTCAACTCATTCAAATCAACATTACATCTTTATCAATTATAAAAACTCAAGAAACACAAACAAAAACTAGAAAAAACAATAGAAAAACACCATGGCCAAAGGACATGCCCTCAGGTACATATAGATTAGAACCTTTCTTTATCTCTAATGTTGTTTTTTCTTTCTTTTGTTATTTCTATTTTATCTCATTTCTTTACATTTTACTAATGAAATACACCTTAGAACTGTGGATTCTTTCATAGAGGAGGAAGAATTTGGTAAGCCACAGAGCCCATGTCACAGTACCTGACATATCCCAAGTAACTGCAAGTTACCCTTTAACCAACAGATAAGCCCCCTTATCTGTAACTCTCCCTTACTTTAACTGATCTTTCAACTACAGTACACTACATTCCCTTATTGTGTGTTACCTCCATGCAGCGCCCATACAATATTAATATTGTATTAACACTCATTGTTATTACTAATCCATTCAAAGGCTAAATGCTTATGTATTACTAGTATTTGCCCCCAATTTTGGGGAGGGGTATTATTTGAATCTTGTGGGGGGTGTTGATATGTCTACCATTTCCGCCAGGGATACATTGGATGACAGGTTTTTAATTGTTATTGACACCAGCATTACATTGAGTTTGAATTGTATTCAATGCAATGAAATCTGGGTTGTTTGGCCCCCAGAGGCAAATGTTTTAGTTATATGTAGATTATTCAAAGCATAACAATTGTATTAACCTATGACACACCCAGGAAGATCAGCTTCCTTTGGCTCAAATTACTGCTCAGTAATTATCCCAAGGAGTGATTAAATAACTATTCCAATACTGATTCAAATCTAGTCCAAGACTAGTTTATCTTAGTGGATCTGTCACAACAGATCTTACACTTCCACTGATCTTTCCCCCTCAAAGATCCCCTGCTTTGGCCCACCTCTGTGAGCGTGCACAGGTACCCTCTTGGTTTTCCCTTGAATATTTAATCACCTCATTCTTTGTGTGATTAGATCCCCAGGATATCAAAAACCTGTGACAGCCTATAAAACTTTGTACCGGTCTGACTTACAGCTCATATTCCATCCTTAACAATTTTGGATTACTATCAACAATTCTGTTAAAATTATCTATTATTGTTAACTCCTTAATCCCTCTGGGATTACCATAAACCTAGGTGAGTGATCCCCAGTTTCCTATTTAATAATGAGATAGTCTTTAGTTTATTCACCAGGGAAGTTTGCTCAGCACTCACGTGCAAGTGCCCTCAGGCCTGGCCTTTAGGAACCCTGTCAGATGTTATACCCAACCTTGTCCCAAGTCATGCTTCATTTAATACTCAAATGATTCTGGATTGTTTCTCAACTCATTTTGATCTTTGATCATGGTCTGATGTTGAGTTGAACCCAACCCCAACTTGATAAAATCTTTACTTCAACTATCCTAGAACACATGTAGAATTTCATTGCAAAGCAAGGTCAACTTCTTGGCAGAAATAAGGGTGTTTCCAATATTATAACATGATATAATTGATAATGGGGTTACAAGATGGCCCAAACAGCCCAGGACATGATTGCATATAACAACACAGCCCAAAATTATCTACTGGAGAAAAATGCTTGTGTTATGAAGATGCATAAACTCAATCAATCAATTTTCTGATTGAATCACTTGAGACATGAATAGATACATGTATCAGTTAATAAGCACATGTGAATCAATACTGGGTTTGACCTGTGGCACTTTGAATCAGCAGCTAATTAAAAATATATTGTCTAAGGGTGCAAAATTCAAGTAGTTCACTATGGATATCAATTAATAGATTATCCTTTTTATTGTTTAAACTAATTATATTCTTTTTGGAGTGTATGAAGATATCAAACAAAAAATATGTTTCACTTTTTTTTGTAAATTCTTTTCTCAAACAGAATAAT
>LUKR01000874.1:3951-16108 GCA_019395275.1 Puccinia brachypodii
TAATTAGGTACCTAACTCCTCTGCACTCAAAAATACCTCAACAAAGTGATCCAAAAAAAAAAAATAAAAAAAAAAAGTAAAAAAAAAAAAAGAAACCCTGCTTAAAGGCTCCTCATCTTTAGAATAAAAAATGTAAACTATTTATTTAATTTTGTTTATACAAAATTAATATATATTATTCTCTGAATTCCCATTTAAACTAAACCAAAAAAACTATACCTTTTTTTACCCCCCAAAAAAAAACAAAAGAAAAGAAAATTCAGATAGTAATTAGTTTGGGGGTTGTACCATTTGTATCTGGAATGTAATTAAACCCCTTGATATCATAGAAACTGTCAGTAATCTTATATTTAAAGAAAATTATTAATTCAGTTTTGTTATTTAAATTATTTAAATTTTAAAGTAACAATTATTCTACCTATATCTTATTATATTATCATAAGGAAGTTGTTAATATATTAATGTGAATATTGAAGTTTTATTATAAATATGAATCAAGATTTTGATTTAGTTTATTGTATCTAAAAATATAACTAAACAAAAGAATGGCTTCTGATGATGTGCCAACAACCAATAGTTCAATGTATTGAATCCACTACAAACTGAATGTAACATAGGTGTTAATAAGAATTCAAAAAACTGATATGAAATGTATCCCTGGTATTGATTGTAGACCTCAACACCCCCCACAAGGTTCAACTAATACCCCCTCCACAAAATTTGGGGCAAATACTACTAAATTATTAATGAAAGAATTGGTGCAAGTAGTTGTTTGTTTTTAAGAGTGTGGTTTTGAAGTATGTAGTGGTAACCAAGAATTTTCCCTGGTCAAAAAACATATAGACTACTATGATCTTGGTCCCAGATATATAAGATGAGAAAACCATTTCTACTTCATGATCAGTGGTAGGAGAGGAAATCACTTAGTGATAGCATTTATATATATATGTATCTGGAGAGATGGGGATAGCTTCAGTAATCCATTCATATGTGTTGGAAATAGACGGAGGTGATGTTGGCTGTTCTGAGTAGATTGATGTGGTGGTATTGGGACTGTTGGTGGGTGGTGGTAGTTAGAAAGGATAGATCATGGATAAGTTGGTAGGATTATAAACTCTAGACATTAAAAACAAAAAACATTATGAATCTTGAATATGAATGACAAAATTTTGATGGCCAGACACTCAGGTCAAAAACAAATATTAAAAAGAAAAAAAAGTGTTTTTTTTTTTTTAAATTTTAACTTTTTTGTTTTGTTTTTTGTGACCATGATATCCAAGGTTAGTCACAAGCACACTATTTATTTATTTATTTTTCTCCCCTTCTCTCTCTCTCTCTATCTCTCAACAAAAAAAAAAAAGAAAAAAGTAGATAAATAATAATTTAACTATTTATATATTCAAGAAAAAAAAGATATATGTATATCCAAAGAAAATAATAAAGTTTGATAAATTTTTAATGATTTCTTTCCAAGACTAAATTACATAAAGTGTATAAAGCTTGTTTAGAATCAGAATGTTTGAAAGAGTTTAATTGAGATTTACAGATTTCGATATGTTGATTAGCTAATTGATAAGACTGATGAATAGCGTTTGAATCTTTAATCATTAATTGAGCCTACAAACAAACCCCCACAAAAAGAAAAAAAGAAAAAAAGAAAGAAAGGGGATTAATAGATAATTTTTTTAAATACTTAGAGAGGGAAAGAAGAGGAGAAACTTAACTAGATCTAGATCTCCAGGATGACTAAACTTTCGATGGACTAAATCTCCAAACTTTGTGTCGTACTCTTTCCAAGCAAATAACCCAGGGGCAGTTATTAATCCAGCCTTAAGATCCGAGCTGTTCGCTTGTTTACCTAACGAATTATCTGAGGTTGTGTAATCTAAAATATCATCTACAATCTGTATCACCCCGAAAAAACAAACAAACAGATAAGTCCTTTTTTTATAGATAAAAGGTTAAGAGAAGATGAAGAGACTGAACTTGGAAAGCTAATCCTAAATGTTTGCCGAATTGATAACTAGATTCTATCAAGTTCATGTTCCGACTTTCCGAGTGCTTTGAGAGAATAACTGTTGCTCGACAAGTCTTGGCGATTAAAGAGGCGGTTTTTAAGTAATTTTTACGTTGATAGAATTCGAATAATCTTCCATCAAAGCTACTACTACTACTACTGACCACTTCAGAAGAACAAGAAGCAGTGTCTTGATGATGATGTTGTTGTTTGAGTATAGATTCTAATTGGATCAATTCACCTTCAACTAAATTAGATATTACACTAGAGATAAGTTCAATGACCTCAAAGTTGCCTAATCTAGAGAGAGCGAGGGAAGCTCTAGCGAGTAAGAAGTCACCAGCGAGGACGGATAACTTGGATGAGAATTGACGGGGTGCAGAGGGCTGTCCTCTCCGAGTTTCGGCTTGGTCGATCACATCGTCGTGTAAGAGTGATGAGACATGGATCAGTTCAGCGATCTCTGCTAGTCTTCTTTGGGTAGGTAAGATCGTCGTTTGGTCGGTGACTGGCTCGGTCTGTGTGGGTTGGGTTGGGTTGGAGTCGTTTAGGATATCCGATCGAGAGATAGACTGATTGATCTTGTTGAAGTCTTCTTCTACCTCTATCGTATGAATTGGAGCAGCAGTAGCTTGGGAGATGAGAAGGACGACGAGTGGACGTAGATGTTTACCCTGCTGAGGCCCGGCGAAGTAGTAATTGGCGATGTTGTTCAAGTTGAGGTTATCGGAACCGAGGAGGGCTCTGATGTTCTGTTTGAGCTGGCCGAGTTCGAGGGCGAGAAGGTTGAAGGGGTCAGCGATCGAGTTGAGTGAGTCGGTGACCGATTTCGGCAGTCGGTCAATCAGTAGTGGTGGTGGTGGTGGTGGTGGTGGTGGTGCTCGTGCTGGTGCTGGCTGGGTGGAAGTGTTCCTGGTTTGTTGGTGGGTGAGTCTGAGGAGACTAGTTCTGAGTCTCGTCAGCCTGGATCCCATTATTTCCATCCTGTTGACCGTCTCTGACTGTGGGAGTGGAGACTAGTTTTATAGTCTGAACTGGCTGTCTGAGTGAACAGTGAGTCCGATGACGACATCCTCGATCGAGTCTGTAGTGCTGACTCAGCATCCCTCAGTCCACCAGCACATAAATAACCTCACCCGGTGATGACTACATACATTCCGGAAAAGCTTGTCCTTCCGGCCGACCTCAATTTGGCTTTTTTTTTTTGGCGTTTTTGCAAATTCTCAGTTTTGCCAAACTTCGTTGGGATGCAAGAACCAAACAGGAACCTGGCAACCCCCTATAAATGGGCGGCACCAAAATGTTTGAATTTCCTGGCCAAATTGCAAAATGGTACGCACGGAAAATGTATGAATGGCCTTTTTTGCCATTAAGGGTAGGCACCTCAAATGTATAAAATTTTCTTCAGGGAAGGGAGGGTAGTACAACTTCTCTCTCTCCACCCCCCACCCCCCCAATTTTTGTACAACTTTACCTAGTTTACCCTGGATCCCCTTGATATGTATTTACCAATATTCACCTGGTTTTTGCCTGCATTGAATTATTGCATCTTTTGATCTTTTTGCCCACAGGAAAAAGAGTTCTTACATCTGAAAGCTCTTGCAAAGAAAAAAAAAATGAAGCTTGATTGAATCATTGGTTGGTTATATTTATTCAACCTTATTACAGTAATTCAAGACATTTTCATTCTTAGTTATTTTTTCATGTGTGCTGGTGCCCCTGAAGCTATGAGAAATGGCTAGCTGCAAAAAAAGCAGGCTATGTGCCCCTGTCTGCAAAAAAAAAGGTAGGCACAAAAAATGTATGAAAATTTTGGAAATCCTCTGAGGGTATGCACAAAACGTGTATGAATGGGCTCTGAAAATGTATGAATTTTTGCAAATTTCAGGATTTTTGATGCCACCCATTTATAGGGGGTTACCAGGGTCCTAACCAAACCACACAACACATTTGCTGACAGCGCTCTTTCCCTTTGCCATCAATGAACTCTCTCATCAGCAAAACTCCAACCAGACCTAGCCATGCAGGCCAAATTGCCAATCAACATTGATCCAACTGATCCCTTCCATTCAACAATTTCCTCCAATCAGCCACCCCAGCAAGTTACCATTGCATACAAGATTTGGCACACCCTACCAATCAATTAATTCCCTCAATTAACCGGCCAGAAGTGAGTCCCATTTCAATTCTTCTTTCACCTTTGATAATATCACTATTGGCGCAATTCAAATCCCAGTCTCCAATTGGCTAATCTGGTTGTTGTCATAGATAAACAAACATACAACTTACGTAGATAGAACAAACGTAAAACATCAGGGGATTCTGCTGATTACTCCAACAAAGTGAGTAACTTTTTAGTTGGTCCGGCCAGGAGATCATTAACATCCTTCACCACAGTTGGAAAAACTTGAAAAAGTACATTGAACTTGTGGCGGGAAAGGGGAAACTTTGGTGGCATTGCTTCATCCATGAGAGTCACTGCTACCCTTCAAAGAAGGAGTATTGTGTCTCTTCCAAGGAGCAGTTCCACCCCTTTGTGGAAGAAGTGAAGAGAGAAGTTGAAAATGTGAAAAGGAAGTCCCCTCTGCAAGTCGTCATCCGTGCGGAGATGGGTGACCCACATGCAAAGGTGAAAACCAAAAGAATTGTGAGTTTTTTTTTTTTTTTTTAATGTTTGGCCGGTTGGTCACTGCTGGGGGCTAACCAATTTACTCAATCATAGAGAAAGCATCAGGACAACAGCCTTGCCATGTCGGTTGGGGATGAGGAAGCAATCATACCCCTTGAACGTTTCCGCGCAAGAAAATCTATCAATGTTCAGGGATCATCTTCCTATTTGTCACCAAGTGTTCACTAACTTACCATGAACCTGTTTGACTTCAATCAACAGGTGAATGCTGATACAAATGGAGACCCTTTGGCCACCTGCATTTCAAAACTCCGGAAACACCCTCTTGGAAAGTCACCAACCAAATCTTTGGAGGCAATATTTTTATCCAACCCCACCCGGCCCAGTTGGGTACTCAGGGTTTACCACAAGCGCTTGTGGGTGTGGGCACAGGTGCTTGAACAGAAGAGGACCGGTCATATTACTGAGGCCAACCAGCACGTCAACTTTGAAACCCTGTTGGGGGGGGGGGATTTCTTTGCCTGGGAACCCTGAGGTATTGTCAGTTTGGTGAAACATAAGGCTGGTGGGGTCTATTTTCCTGTGTTTCATAAGAAAAATATAAAATTTTGACTTTTTATGACAGAAACACTCACAATAGGACAAGACTGATATAAGAAATGGAATCTATGGGCCCAATAACCCCTAGTCACCCACCGGAACCACCTTTGTATTTCCATGTGTTTATAAGATATAGCTAACCTGGAACCTGATGGGGGAAATGTAGATGGAAAGGGGGTTTCACTTATTGTATTTTGAATGCTCTTTTGCATATTTCATATTGAATTCCTGTGTATCAAAAGCCACAAGTTGGCCATATATATATATATATATTACATAAACCTAACTAGGTCTAGAACCACAGGTCAGCTGCACCCCCCATTTTACTATATAAGGAGAGCCTATCTAGGCCATTTGTTCACCCATCATCCCAGGATCCAGAGGGAACTGATCAAGAAAATACATACTCTCCACTACTTACCAAGAAACTGGAAATCCAATCCTTATACTTATCATTAACTATTACAAACTTATAAAGTGCAATACAAGTCACACTTATTTGAAACCATAAGAGCCACATTGACCCAAACCTGGTGGAAATCCTTGAATCCTGAATTGAGAGAATCAACAGAGTCACTTAAAACAACACCCTCCTCAATTAAACAGTTTATCTTGAACATATCCTCTATCACCTTAATAAAATTGCCAAGCTTAGCTTGATGGTCTTGTTTTTCTGATAGCACAGAAAGGCAGAACTTGCGCCTCATACATACCTTTCTCCATTCAGCAAAAGGGTTTCATAACCAATTTTGAGTCTTACACCGGGCAATTGGCACACACCGCTGGATCCAGTAGGGATCCCATGCATCAAGCGCCCTCTTTGGTACCCTCAACCATGGTTGCTCAGCCTTTGATTTTGGCTGGAAATTTCTCCTTTGGCAACAGTTCCCAAATTGCGCGCACTCCATTATCGGCAGCTACCAGTCCCTTGTCTCCCAAAGGCACCCCAAATTGGCCAATGCTCCTGTTGATAACTCCAATCCACAGGTTGATGTAGAGAGCCCTTTGCACTCCCAAAGGGTCATTACCCTCCACTCAAATAACTCCTCTGACTCCATGGAGTGGGTGAATCCGCAGGTGATGAGGATCAAACAAACCAATCCTTATTTTCCAACCCAAGGCCTGAAAGTGCTGTTGGGACACAGCTCTTCTTTTCCAATCAAAACTTTGCCTCCTCGTAAACATGCCACCAAAACAAAGTCCTTATGGCCCTTGAATGAGTAGGGCAGACAATTGACTCTGGAAGAATTCTTCCTCCACTGTCACTTGGAGCCGGACAAATCTTTTGTCCAAGCATTCCTTGACATGAACCAGGTCTCACACTGGGGGGTTTTCCGGGGAAAGTCAGTTGAGCACTTGCGCAACCTTGGCTGGCCTCTTGGTCCAGTAAATCAAATGTTCACCATTCAAAGGAGCTGGAGAACACCCTTGTGAAAACCAAGACTCCAAATGGTTCTTGTTTGGAATAGATTAAATCCATTCCACACAAAAATTTGCTTTTTGCTTATTTCATTCCATGTCTCAACTCTTCTCATTGTCTATTTCTCTGTCTTATTAGCTTCTCTTATTTCTCTGTCTTATTAGCTTCTCTGATGTTTGATCATGCCCCAAAGAGGTTTTTTTTGGCACAATGGCCCCTCATTGTGCCTTTTTCTTCTTCTTCTTTGTTGCCCAGTAAATGTATAGTATGATTTGATATCAAACAATAACCTTTGCACCTATCATTTGAGACACCATTCACTGAAAAAAATGGGGTCAACACTTGTGAAATACATAGGTTTTCACCTCATTTCCTCAACTTATCTTTTAGACTCACTCTCTCAATCTCTCAGTTGTAATTTGCTTGCTCATATAAAAATATGTATTAATTGGTTGTATAATTCAACACATATGTGTGAGATGAGGATGACAAGAGAGAAAAAAAAAAAAAACAATAAAAAATTACAAAATAAAAATAAAAAGATATATCTTCTCTATTATATTTAGTTTTGTGGTTTTACTTAAAAACCTCATAGGTTTCCCAGTAAAGAACCTGACTAGTTTCTTTTAGTCTATAAAAACTGTGGCTGGACATACATATTTGTACCAGACCTCTTACTGTTTCTAAAGATAGGAGAGGCTAGCTTAGAGCAGCTTAACCAGCAACCTCTTAAATGTTGGTCTGAGATAAAAGAAGATTTTACAATAAATAAAAATAAAGATTAAATTATTTTTCTTCCTTTTCTCTTAGTCTCATTCCTCTCTCTCTCTCCATCTCTAGTTGTAATTAGTATAGATTTATTGATTGTTTTATCAATTAATAAATCTGTCTCCTTTTATCCTTTGTTTCTGTCTGTCACTAAAGAGACACCAGCTCACAGCTAGCCTCTCCTTTCTTTAGAAACCAAAGGAGGTCTGGTACAAGAAATTGTCTAGCCATAGTTTTTATAGACCAAAGGAAAATGGACATGTTCTTTACTGGGAAACCTATGGGGTTTTCTAGTTAAACCACAAAAATATAAATAACACTGAAGAGGGATCTTTATTTTATTTATTGTTTTGTTTTCTTTTTCTTTTTATTCTTAATCCTTTTATTCTTGTTTTATAATAGAAGTGAAGTGAGGATAAAAGGAGAGAGGAAGAAGGGAGAACAGAAGAAACTGATGTTTTGATTTTAGGGAATCAGGTGACTTACTTTGGAAATTAGTGACACTATGTAGTGGGGCTAATTTCAGAAAGTAGGAGACCTGCGGCGCATTATTCCTTACAACAAAATTCCTAAAAGTTTACGGTAGTTTCTGGGGTTCTTCTTGTTTTGACTGGGGGGAGAAAGGAGGGCTTGGAGCTTTGAGAGAGCCAATTATATCTGAAAATTGGCTCCAAAGCTCCTTCTCCTGTTCTTTCTCACACTCTGATATTTATTCTTCCTATTGTAGCACAGTCTCAACGGTGATCTGTAGTGACATGGGAGCATGGTTTTGGAAAAGGCTGCTGCGGGCCAAGGAGTCAAAGTTGGAGGGATCCTGGACTCTACACTACAAGTAAGACTTCTAGAAGGGCTACAGAGAAATCAAGTACAGATACTAATAATGAATTTTCATGAGGAATCTGATTCTGAAATCAGATTCTTCTTAAGTTGAATATGTTTGAATATATAGCAGGCTTTTGGCCAGCTATGCTGGCTCTAAGGCTGACATCAAACAAGGACATCCGTCCTGTCCATCCTCCCCCACCACCACTCTGGCGTCCACATCCACCAAAAGACCCAGAAAGCAAGCCAAAAAGTCCCATAATGTCAACCCTGCCTCCCTCCTCAGCAATACAGACAATCCTGCAGCACCCACTGGGCCCAACTCTCCGGCAATTGTCACTGGGAATACTAACTTGCCACCCAAACAATTTGCAAGTGAAGACAAACTCACCAGTACTTCCTCCACAAAGTACTCCATGTTCAACTGGGTGATTGAGCCTGGTTGAGCTATTGCACAGATGAGGCCATTGAGGGAGGCCGGGGGAAGAACATTAACTTGCATTGTGTTGTACCTATGATAGATTTGACGGGTGCAACACCCCCTGTGTGACCACCTTAATTTGTGGTGGTGAGTATCTTGTGAAACACCTGCCTTGTCTGATAAGTAGGAGGAATGTTTCTTGTTAGGTCCCAAACCACTGCTGATGACAAATGACAGGAGAAGAGAAGATGCCATGTACCAGTAAAAACAAGATATTCTGACAGAATGTCAGCTATCCCACATATGTACTTTGCCCTTTGCATTGCTGATTGTCCCGGGTGAATGGTCATGGCCACCTTCCTGGAAAGCTGCAAACAACTGCGCAAGTCATTGTGGATTGTAGAAAGTGGGTGATGTACTCCGGTCATTGCTTCAAGGTGTACTTGGAGCTCATCAAGGTAGAGAGTTGGCTTGTGCTCAAGTACATCCAGCAGAAACTCCCGTGCCTCCAAGGATATGGCCAAAGGTTGTCCCCAATCCATATAGGTCAATGGGTCCTGCACCACACTACAAGTCAACTTGTATAAACTGTGCCATTGAGCCAATGTTTTGCTGTGGATGGTAAACCCTAGCTCTGCACTGATTTCTGTGTGGTTCCAACAGGACCCAGGAGACCCCCTATAGAGGTGGGTAACCAAAACGTAAAAATGTATACAACCACTTTGACTGAACATCAGATGTGATATCTGGATAGTTGTCACATCAGGACATGTACATACTGAAGGTGCATCCTGCCCATAAACCTTTTAGTGGTAAATCTTCTCCAGTGAGTCTTGAGAAGCAAAAAACTAAACAAAAAAAAATTCTGAAAAAAAAATTCATACATTTTTTTCTTTCTTTTTTTCAGTTATTTAAACTCACTGGTTTAGGTTAGCCACTAAAAAATACATGTACATGATGCACATTTAGTATGTACATATCCTGATGTGGCAACTATCCAGATATCACATCTGATGTTCAGTCAAAGTGGTTGTATACATTTTTATGTTTTGGTTACCCACCTCTATAGGGGGTCTCCTGGGTCCTCTATACTTGATATATCCTTCGACCAAACAAACGTTGATCGGGAAGATAAAATAAAAAGAGTGAGACTGAAATAATATGTCGAACGATCAACAACAGAACGAAGAGATCAGGAATGTAGGCAAGCTTCTTCTCAAAATCGAACACCATATCATCATTATTCACATCCCACTTGATCATTTAGATCCTATCTCAGCTTCAACGACAAGCGAGAGACGTGTCGAGAGAGCTGACTAGATGTCGGGCCGAACTAGGATCCAAAGTTCGAGTGGGGAGACAATCTTCTCTGACCTTGACCGAATTAAATAAACTATCATCGAAGGGTGATATCAACTTTTATCAACCCGTTGGTAAAATGTATTGATATCAATCTCCTCTATCCCCCCGCTTTTTCTTTCTTGACGTTGATTTACTCGGGCTTTTAGGTTCATGCTCAAATCTAGAAATTCGATCGAAGATGGACTGAAGATCAAACAAAGAAATGCTGAAGAAGATGTTAATAAATTGATCTCAAGGATCAAGGTAAGCAGCTCTCTCTCTAGACCTTAAAACATACCCTTCTGAAACTTTTTGAACTGACGAAAAAAAAAAAATTAAACTTAAAAATCATTTTTGTTAGAGTCTCGAAGCTGAAGTAGAAGCTAATCAACGAGCCTTAAAAGAGATCGTTAGGTCGATCGACTTGGATTCTAGGACAGTTTAGATTCAAATACAAAGGATATCTCATTTTTCTAACAACCAAGTAATGATCGCTATGAATTATTTATTTTTCTACATCCATAATAACAACGCGAATTGTTCAGAAAATCTCATTAGAACATACCCTGCTGATTGATTCAATGATGATTATTCTTTGCACTTCCATCATGTCTAAATGATTTGATCATGAACACACACAAACACACTCCTGTCCGACTTGAAATGGTGGGTGAATTCAACTCCGGGCTAGTTTCCTGTGATTAATGCATCATACTTCTTTAGACCAACAACATAAAAAATATATAGAAGCTGTTCGCCCTCAAATTGGAAAAAAAAAGAAACTTCATGATCTCCACTTTCTTCCCGATTAAAAAAGTGCCTAAAGAGCATGCCTCTGACTCTGGCATATATTGGATTCGACGAATTTCCACTACATAGTGCTATTTCTCTCCCTCCCTTCGTTACTACACTCCATCAACCTACCGCCGTCGCTCCACGAGTTCTTACCATCATTCATTGTGGAACTATAAGAAGTCACGTATTCTTTTTTTGCTTATCGGATATCTGATCGGAACTGAATCACTTATCTGATCACAATTTCAGTTTTCTAGTACCGTGACCCCAAAGTTCTTGAAACTTATCTCCACTAGAAAACACTGCTAACATGGATGAGTTTACCCTGGGGTATATTGATCAGTTTTTTTGGGTGATTTTTTGGATTTTTTTTCTGTTGATCAACCAAAAAAGCTGATCAATATACCTCAGATTGAGTGATATACCCCGGGGTAAATTCATCAATTCTGGCAGTGTATATATATATAAAGAAGAGAAATTATCTTCAATAATCAAAACTGGTATGGCTGAAGTATTTATTTTTTGATCAAAATTTAACAGGGACGCTTGGTACGTGTTTTTTCTCCTTTTGTTTTCAGATAACTTCGAGGTGATTCTTCGTGGGTTGGTTAGGACGAGTGCAAACTGACCGCTTCTTATGGATACAACAATTGCAATCGGTCATTTCACTACATACTACCAGTAATGTGAGGCCTGCTTGTGTAAATGATATCTGAGCCATATGTTTTCGACCAAGAACAGATCAATCAACGCCACTCATGGTCAAGTCAGCTTAATTCTGCTAGATTTGATCAGATGCACCGTGGAGTCAGCACATTGGTTTGGTTAGTTGACCCGCCGGGGAAATCAAAACTTCGCGCTAGAATTAAGCGTCTCATGAACGCGGGAGGGAGTTAAACGTTGAGTTGACAACAATTAAAGTGAATTCTAACGTATCGTTAGCTTAGCGGGTCTTTCAATGCTCATTCTTGGCAGTGATGGATGAAGGTGTTGCCTCTCTGGTCGTGTGAATATTTTCCTAAATTCAATTCATTTGATGATACACCTTGAGACCACTTTTAGATTTTACCAGGAGAATCTTTGATTCAGGAATGAGCTCGGAGGGGAAGGTCTCAAATCTTGAATCTTGTAGTAACACATTGATAAGCAGTGGTGAATGCACCGGCCTGATGCAGCCTCAAGAAAGAAATGGATATGATTTCGTGGTTGAGCTGGGTACCGGGTCCACTAGAGCGAGCTTTCTCACTTTTCAAAAGTTTCTCGAGTCGTACCTGAGACATTCTTTGGTGATTTGATTTCAAAGCTTGACCTCATCATCACGAGTTTGCTTCTTAGATAAATAGT
>LUKR01000875.1:0-16085 GCA_019395275.1 Puccinia brachypodii
GCAGGGACGCAAGGGGGGTCGGTCCCCCGACTCCCCCTCCGTTCGAGAGGCTTAGTTAAGCTCGTCGCCGACTGTCCGTCGACGGTCGTTGGGTGTCGTTCGCCAATTCCCGGGTGTGGTTTTTCCAACACCCTAAATAAATACCAAAACTTCAGATTTCTATCTTGATGTGAAAACATATCTTTGTTAGTTTGATCATCACAATTTTTTCATTTTGACTCAAAGCCTGTATCATTTTCAAGCATGTGACTTCTTCTTTGCCTTTCATCACAGCCATCCTGAGAATTTTCTTTTGAGTTATCTTCATTTCAGTTATTACTCACTCTAGCTTGGTTTGGCCTTGATCAAGCCCACTGCTGCTTATCACGGGTTCCCCTCAGCGGGCGAGTCGAGGCCCCCGTGGGCTCAGTCGGGGACAGTCCGCCCACTCTCCGGTCGACTTTCGCCTTCTCCTTTCAAAAAATCACAAACACCTGTTGGTCGCGAATTCCGCCATGTCGCTCATCAAAGCCGTCCAGAGAGCCTTCTCCAAGATGGCCCCGGTTTCCCTGGCCGAAAGCTGGGTGAGTGCTCCATCCAGTTATGTCTCTTTGAACCGACCGATTCGAATAAAATTCAAAACGCATACAACGATCGAACCATTGATCAATCTATATTTTGGGCTGGACGGCGAATTTCGTTTTCCTCGGCAAATTAAACTTTTTGTACAATCCATACGGGCAGGATAATACCGGATTACTACTGGAATCCCCAGTGATCAAACCTTTGGCCAATAAGGTTCTTCTCACGATTGATCTGACACCCAGCGTTGCCGAAGAAGCATTGGAAAAGGATTCGAATATTGGCGTGATTGTTGCATACCATCCTACCATCTTTCGTGGCCTTAAATCCCTAACGTTGAATGATCCCCTGCAAGAGGTGATACTAAAATGTGCCGCAGCAGGTATTAGGTTCGTCTTTTACATCCCTCTTAACAACAACGCTGAAAGCAGAGAAGGTGAGGCTGGTGAGAGAGAGCATTCTCAACCCTCCGCGTTCTCTGGCGAAAGCTCAATCCGTTACCAGATAAATCATGAAATCCGATTTTAATTTATTTTTGGTAGGGGCTTTATAGTGTTTATTCACCACACACAGCACTCGACTCAGTAATTGGAGGAATCAATGACGAACTATGTGATATAGTCTCCGGCCAAATGCCTCACCAGAACCAGGCATTTTCAGTATCTGGTGCAATGGTCGAGAAAACTTCCGAAAATGTACTCAGTGGCGTGGGCTTGGGCGGTGGACGCCGAGTTGAATTTGCGCAAGGAAAAGAAGTTGAACTTGATGTGCTCATCAGTAGAATCAAAACGGGCTTGGGGCTTTCTCATGGTACGATCTATTATTGCCCTTAGCTCAGCCTAAACTTGGACAAACTTACTAAAAATTCATCCCTTTCCTACTCGAAATCCATTTGTGCAGTTCAACTAGCAAAGTCGCGCGTCGCGCCTCCAAAGCTTCGCTCTGTGGGCGTTTGCGCAGGATCTGGCGGATCCATCTGTTCGGCTCTGGGGAAATCTTGTGACGCTTTCGTGACTGGGGAAATGTCACATGTGATTCTGTTTTCCTTGTCAGCCGGTTGTCGACTCATCGAGCTGACACCCGTCGGGACCCCTTTTTTGCGATAGCACGAATTACTGAGTGCCAATGCGCGTGGCATTCATGTCATTCTTACTGCACACACCAACACTGAGCGATTTTTCCTGGCCAAGGTGTTACGACCTAGATTGCAGGAACTTCTCGCCGATGAGGCTCTTCAACTTTCTGCGAATCAGGTTCTCAAATGGGAAGTGGAAGTTAGCACAACAGACCGCGATCCGCTGGTGGTTGTCTAAAGGTTTCTAGAGCGGTCGAAAATTCGAAAAAAACGTCCTTGCTACGTAGATCGAAGTTTTGAAGTCAACAGGAGGTTTCTACTTCATTGCTCTGGTCGCACATTTTAATCAACTTGTTCATATTTTTGAGCTGCTTTGCTTTAGTGCAGGAAAACAATGAATGAGTCCACAAAAGCTCGATCTTCCTGCAGGAAAACAATGGATGAGTCCACAAAAGCTTGATCTTCTGTCTCCAGGCTATCGTAGTCCCCAGCCACATTTTCGACCCAGTCACAGTTCTATCAATCCTTAACCCTTAGCCAACTTGGTGTTCCCAGATTTGGGTATCATCAACATGATCAGACCATTTGGCCCGTACAGCGCCTCGCTCTCCGTCAGCTTTGGGCGCTGAGTGCTCCAGCTGATGGCCAAGCATTAGAGAAAGCTGGAGAGGCTTGATACCACCTTTGTTTTCAATTTTCAAATAAC
This sequence comes from Puccinia brachypodii, assembly GCA_019395275.1. Taxonomy (NCBI): domain Eukaryota; kingdom Fungi; phylum Basidiomycota; class Pucciniomycetes; order Pucciniales; family Pucciniaceae; genus Puccinia; species Puccinia brachypodii. The sequence goes on from LUKR01000875.1 coordinate 2,343, forward strand.
CCAAAATCTCCACAGGACATGCGATGAAACAAATTGCACAAGGAATTGATCGGCATGAAGATACGGAGTTGATTTCCCAAAGCAGAATGTCCATTTTTCCCCTTCGCAACTGGGTAGATGTGTATGCAGATAGCAGTTCCAGAAATTACAAACTATAAACCAGAAAACAATGAAGCATGGTGTGTCTCATGACAACCTAACCAGGGCATCATCGACAAAACAAAAAAACCCTACACCCAAGACAAAGTATAACAACAATGGATTTCTACAATAGAACAAGATCAGAATATGAGGTTGATATCCAAGAGAAAAGGGACAGTGCAGATGTTAACCATGATCAGCCCTGTTTCATAATGGAGTTGTGTCTTAAAGGAATGTAGCAACAAATCCAGTGGCCAGGGTCATGAGCAAGGCGCCAACAGTGGGCTGGCTAAACAAAATTGAGTTTGCGGAGCTGGTGTCACTCTACAGATGATCAACATTTTTGAGGGTTGTGAGATATAAAGAATGTTAGCTTAGCAGGGGGAAAAGAGAGTTTCTCTTCTTCTATAAGGACTATTACTAACCTTTGTGGTGCCATCTGATCCATGTGGGAATGGGGTGGTCGAGCTAGCACTTTTGTTACTTGGTGTTGGGGTGTCACAGTTGCTGCCACTAGGGGCATCACTTGTGGAGCAAGCATGGCTTGGAGTGGTTGCGTTAGTTGTATTGGTGGAAGGGCTGGTGGTGTCATTTCCAGCACCAATTGGTTGGGGTGTGCTGTTATTAGCGAGATCAGGTGTGCTTCCACTGGACCCAGTGGGAGATTGTCCTCCAGGGTAAGTACTGCCACTTGAGACCGAGGGAGTGTCTGGAGAGGGACTCGAATCTTTCCCAGCTGGTGATAAACCCCCACTTGAGACTGGGGGAGTGCCAGCAATGGGACTCCCAGAACTGTTTCCTCCTGGGTTGGAGCCTTCACATGTTGGGGATGGACTTGAACCTTGCCCGCCAGGTGATGAAGCATCTGGAGAAGGATTCGAACCTTGTCCTCCCGGCGATGAATCCCCGCTTGAGACAGGCGGGGTAACAGCAGTGGAACTTGCATTGCCATTTCCTCCTGGGGTTGAGCCCTCTCCCGGGGCGGATGATGCGTCTGGTGATGGACTTAAACCTTGTGCTCCTGACTCACCGCTTGAGACGGCCGGAGTAGAACTTCCTGTATCAGTTCCCCCTGGGGTTGAGCCGCCGCACGATGGAGATGGCGTATCGTCAGAACCAGAGGGACTTGGGCCGTTCCCTCCGTAGGAAGAGCCTCCACTTGAGATTGGAGGGGTAATAGGATGTGAGTTTTCAGAACCAGTGCTGGCTGAGCCGGTGTTGCACGAGCTTGAAGTGTCAGTGGAATTTTGAGCACCGGATACCGATTGAGAGTCACTTGTACCGCTAGAAACGGGTGGAGTACCGTTTCCACCGCTGGAAGGAGAACTATTTCCTGCCGCGGGGCTCATTGGGGATCCGTCTCCCCCACTGGTGACAAGTGGGGAGCCGCTTGCTCCGCTAGAAACAGTAGGAGAGCCGTTACTCTGGGAGCACGACGATGAACAACCACTTGATGAGGAGGCGTTATGACTGCTGCTGCTGCAGGGAGAACCGTTTCCTCCGCTAGAAACAGGAGAATAATCGTTACCCTGGGGAGATCCCGATGAACCACCGCCGTTTCCTTTGGATATGGAACCACCCTGACCACTGCCACTGCATGGGACGGTATCTCCATGGCTCGGAATAGCCCCACCAGATATTAATGGAGTTTGTCCACCGCTCACCATAGGATTGTCGCTGCCTGGTAAAGGTGATTCATTTGTAACAGTAGAAGAGCCGGACGAGGTGGTCTGGTTGTTGCTTGATTGATTCCCATCGCTTGAAAAATCGGAGCTTTGCGGGGCAGGTGTGACACCAGGAGAGCTCGATCCCGTGGTTGAGTTCAAAGACGAATCACTAGCATTTGAGGTATTTGAACCATTTTCGGTGCAGTTGGATGCCTGTTGTGGTACAGTGGAGTCGCCAGAATAGCTTGGCACTGGGGTAGAGCTTGCAGATGAATCGCCTGTGGTGGTAACATCGGTACAGTTCGACTCATGTTGTGGGACAGGGGAGTTACTGGAATGGTTTGATAGCGGGGTGGTGTTCGAAGAGGAATCACTAGTATTGGTGGTATTGTCGGTGCAGTTCGAGTTCTGTTGGGCTACGACCTGCCCGCTGGCAGGGATTCCATTACTACCGGGACTGGTTCCGGACAAGGAATCGGAAGATACGGATGGGCTAGGGGTGGAGCTGGAGAAGTCCGAGCCGTCAGGTCCAGAGGGCGAAGCAGCCACGCCCCCGCCGGATCCAGCAGTCGAGGTGATTCCACCACTAGAGACCTCGGGCACATGCGAGTTGCTAGCATCTTTGTGATCTTCCTCACAGGGTTTTGAGCTCTGGTCCTTGTTCTTATCTCCACAGTCACATTTCTTGCTCTTGTCCTCACAGTCACAATTCTTGCTCTTGCCTTCGCAGTCACATTTCTTTCCCGGGTCTTCGCAGTCACACTTCTTGTGCTTCTCTTCACAGTCACATTTCTAGGCGGATATGATAATAAGAGCTGATTAGTTTACATTCACAATGCAGGTCAAGTTACATCCAGATCTTCAATTTGTCAAAAAAAACTAACCTTCTCGGAGCCGGTGACCGCCGAAGTTGACCAATGCTTTTCGACATGATGTCCGTCTGAATCGGCGTACTGTATACATTTGAGAGGAATTATCGGGCGGTATGAGCACCAGTAATCTCAACAATCATCGGATAAAGACTCTCAACGCTTGACTTACGGCATACGCCCCAGCGCCAGCTTGAGCGGAGCTAGAACTGGATTTCACTACTTGGCCATTCTATATTATCACATCCATGGATCAAAGTAAAAGAATGAGTTCCAGCAAAAATAAAACATGCTGTTCATTTGATACAAAAAAGAGGTTGCAACTTACCACCGTGTACGTGGAGCCTGCTGAGGCCGAGGCTGCAGATGACGAAGAGGCAGATGCTACGACGGCAGCGGCATTGGAAAAGTTAACTTGGCGGGCAGCTAAAGTCACGAAGCAGATGAGGCTGGTGCTATGCATCCTGAGGAAAAAAGGTAATTAAGATGAGACTGTAGCGTAGATTATAGAGGAAGGGGTCCTCTGTTGAAGAATGAATTTTTTTGGGTGGGATTTAAATATGAATAATAAGTGTTATATGAACGAGTGGAGTATAATTTAAATAAGCGATTATATTGAGGTCAGTGGGTCTTATTTATTTTTTTTTGAGAGAGTTGCTAATGAAGGACTCGGTTAGATATTGATTGCTGATGAAGGAATGAAGAGATGGCGAATTTGGTGGAGAAAGCAGCGGTATTCATAGCTTCACGAATCTCTTCCATGACCTCAATCAAACAGTCACTGTCTGCGAGGAATTATTACTCACCTCAATCAAACTTACAATCGATGGCGATGAGGTCCAATGAAACTTCACCCGAGATAAAGTATGAACGACCCCTGATGTATCAGCGGCCTCTGGCCGGATGGCTTTCGGCTCCACCATGGGATACTCCAATCACTTCGCCAAAACTCTGGATAAAAAGTTGAGGAGGTACCCGAGAAACTAGATTCTTCGGAGAGCCTGCCGCAGAAGACGAGATCACATTATACGTCATCTCACTCGTCTCATCGAACTTCTCGAACTTAGACCCTCGACATGAAGTGATCGTGGCGCACGATGATGACTTGGCAACGGGCAAGGACGACTCTGCCAAGGTATGATGGCGAGAGTGTTTCGCTGCTCAAACCAGTTTGCAGCCCTGTACACCTCTAATCTCATCAGCCTCAATGTGAAGGAAAATAGGAAACCCAAAAGACGGGAGGCCGCCGATCTGTAGGCCCCAGATTTAGCCCCCCAAAAACTAAATCCGAAGATCTGATTTTTTTCAAACACACCGTTCCGTCAACAGCCAACCCCAGATTTAGAACCAAACAGGCCAGATCGCCTTGTGTTTGACCTCACCATCACCATCACCATCACCATCACCATCCACCTCACCTCACATTCCACGTGTTACACATCAAGACGGTGTGGAAATAAAGGATGACCCTAGGTAAGAAACAGTACTAGTCTACTTCAGGGATCCCTCTTTCTCCAGGTTCAGGATAATTTAGTCTTAATACTACCAGTTCTACAGCCCAAGATGGCTTTCCTATCTATTATTCCTCTACTGTACTGCAGATTACTACAGTAACACTCTACAAAATAATAGCCTAGTCTTCACAACTCTAATCTCTAGTAATGATGAGAATAATAATAATGATAATGATAATAATGATAATATGATAGAATGATGATAGAAATGATAGAATGATGATAGAAATGATAGAATGATGATAGAAATGATAGAAATGACTCAAGGGAAGCACAGCACCAACCCCATTCCTGGAGAAGAGACAAGTCAAAGTCAAGTCAAGCAAATGATCAGGTCATATCCAAAGGCATTCATCAAGAAAATGTGTTATGACTGGCTTACCTTTCATCATTACTTTCATATTCTTCATCTTCTTCTTCAAGTTTCTTGTAAGTGGTCCTGTGATTTTGGATTAAGATATTGACTGCCTTGGCCTCACAGTGAAGTCTTTAATAGATGGATTTCCAGTTGGTCTTTTGTGAAAGATTTCAGAAGACTAAGATATGTATATATTGGCTAAGAGACAATAAAATAAGATGAAACTTTGGGAAACACAAGAGGTGAAGAGATATCATGAATAGAAAGACTTGTGTACCTAAGAGCAGGCACGTAGGCTGCGTAGTATTTATGATAGAAATGAAAGTTTGGAATAGATGTGAGGATATGAAAAAGTATCCTTGAGTTTTTCTTGATGAAATTTGGCAACAGAACCATCAATCTGTGTGAAGAGAAAAGAAATTTGTAGTTGCTGTTAGTTTCCTTCTTCAGCGCTACTTTTCTTTCCTTCTTTCTCACTTGGGTTCAATCCTTGTTGTTCCTCCAGTACTTCTACGCGAGTCTCTTGCTGAGCTTTCCTCCTGCAACAATAACATAGAGTCTCTCGTCAGTTCCCTTGCTTCAGCTGGATTCATTTCTGTTTCTTATTTCTTGAATCACCTCCTTCTTTCCCTTTTGGTTGAGTGGTTGAGTTGTCTTGGTCTTCCCGTCTTTGCTTTTGGCTTTGCTTTTCTACAGGAGATTCTATTGGGATCAGATTTTGTTCTGTATCAATTACATGAACAAAACTTCTGACACTCACCACTAGGGTTTGCTGATATTCTCTCCTGTAACAACTTGTGGTTGGCTTTACCAAGCTTGATCATCTTGATTGCAGAATTTGTTCCTGAATGCATCAAAAGATGGTCAGTTTTCCAAACCTGGACTATGGGACCACGGGCTTGGTTATGCATATGCTTACCTTGCTCTGCGGCTGTTTCTGGATCCTGCTTCCTCCGCACACAGTACATTGGAGATGGTCCCTCAGGTTCTGTATTCCTAAATTTTGGTCTGATGAAGACTTTTGAACTTGTTCCAGATTAGTTCTGCCTCTTGTAGGACACGTTATTATCCTGGGTGTAGGTGTTATATATTTAAAGTACATTTTCTCACTCATTGCTGCCCAATGGAAGGATCCGCTTCACGGCAGCAACAAGAGCTCTACATTCATTGTCAGAGTAAACTTGTGAGCCTGGGGCTCAACCAAGGTGCTTTTGTGGTGTCCTTGAACTGTCTTGAACTAAGGCGCTTTTGTGGTGTCCTTGAACTGTCTTGTGTTCCATTAGCTGATTGAGATTGGGGTGTTGGACCATTTTGTTGCAATGGGGCAGTATTTGTTGATAACTGGGTTGGTTCAGTTTCCGTAGTGGTGTTTTTGGACTGGGGGGTAGTTGTCATGGTTGATTGTGAGGTTCAGGGAGCACATTGTGGTGGCATTTTGTGGTGATGGAGATGGCTGGAAGGATTGGAGGGGTGAGAAGGGTATGGTTGTGTGAAGGATGAGGTGAGATGTATAAGTTGCATGGAGGCAAATGGGAGCTGGTTGGTACAGTCCCATCACGGTTAGCTATTGGCATGTTCAGACTCCAGTCTCCAATCTTGGTGAGGAAAGAGAAAGGAGGCCGGAACCAGGACTGACCAGGCTATAAACTATGTACAAAGCATGATCTAGGTTAGGGTTGAGACTATCACTAACTAGGTTAAGCTCTCTGTAAGTACATAGTTTATGATCTAACAGCTTTGTAATCTTGTAACTTTTTTGATCTTTTGGCACTACACTAACAAGATGGTGAGTGCTAAAATTGGAATCTGATGTGTCCTTAAAAACAATAGTGTAATTTCAGACTCTGCAATTCTGATGTTTCAGGGGCCAAATCTATTCCAAGGGGCCTAAACCTGGGGTCTACACCTGCGGGGCATCTCCACATAGAAACCTCGCGCAATCCACAGGGATTCCACGTGAGGTTGCCCTGCAGGGGCCGACGTGCGACCCCAGTCGGGCTCGCCATGCGGGCTCCACACGCAACATCACCGTGGCTGCCATGCAGATTGGTGGGTGGAGTCAACGTGGATGTTGAAGCCGGAGCACAAACAATGGGCGGGTCAACCCCCAAAAAGCAACTCAACAGGGTGTCAAACCTCTGCCCACATAGCCGGGCAATGCCGAGTTCAGGAGCCAGCCACTACAGGCAAAGGCATGACATCAATTACTTGTCTTGCTGTCTAGACATAGTGGTCAGCATTATCACAGCATTCAGACAAAAAAAATCCAAGTTTTTTTTTTTTCCGCTTGATGAAGTCAATTTTTCTCAAACATTCATTCAAAAAGGTCCTCATCCGAGGTCATAAAAAGGGTTCCTTACATCCTGCCAACCGGGATTCCAGAACAATCTACTCACTCAGAGTGCATTGCTCAGGACTTGTGAGGTCTCCCTTGGAATCAATGATTCAGCCACAAAACGTGGACTCCACCCTGTTCGCGCGCAACTCGTGGAGTCCACCTTGGAATACACGGGGTACCCACAAGTTGGCATGGACTGTGGAATCCACGCAACCTCAAGTTAAGAAGTGCCCCGCGCGTTTATACAGTCACCTCCCTCTTAACCCATAATTCTATTAACCCATGGAAAATCCAGTCCACGGATTTGGTGGGCGGGGAAATCAGCGCTTATCCCATAATTCTCTCTAGCGCTGTAATCCATACCATTCTTGAGAAAAAAAAATCAAATGTTTATGGGTTAAGAGGTACTTTTTCCTGGAACTTTTTTTTTGCGTTTTCATTCAGGAGAAACATCAATTTTTGCAAATTGAACTCAATTAAAAAAAGAAATCCCACCAGTTGTTCTATCACATCAATCATTTTGCTTTGTGCTGAAAAGAGTTGACAGCTTTGATCCCTGAGGAACCGTCTGCCCTTTTATTCTTTTGAAAATTTTCCACCTGATTTGTACACTTTTCATCCTTACATTCTTGACTGCAATGGAGCCTTTTCCAATCCCCAAATATGTCTTCCGGAAAGGCAATATCTTATCATTTCACTTTCCAAACACCGCCAATAAGTCCAAGACACTTTCTTTTCAGCAATCTCTCAATGAAATGCCACTTCACATCCTAGAAGCAAAATTTGCTGCCATGAAAACCAAGGCCAATAAAAAAAAAGGTGTTGACAACTAAGATGAAAACAGGATGCAGTCTCACTGAAGAGGAGGAGGAGTCGCTCAACAATGGGGGAAACTTGATTGAAGAATTCATTTTGATGGATTGGCTCAAAGAAATATCACCAAACAACCAGCACGTAGCAATAAGCACTAGCAATATTGCAATTATCAAAAAAATCAATACTTTCAAAATCAATGAATCTCAAGCAAAACCATCTAAGAAAACCTCTTCGCCTCAAACCAAGAATCAAACTGCAGTGGCGTCACCTATTGCAAAGAAAAAAACACCAGTAGCAACCCCCTCAGCAAAGAGGAAAAAGTAGGTTAAGGAGAAGTTGAAGTTGAAGTCTGCATCCAAGGCATCCAGAAAAACGGTCCAATCAATGTTGGCCCAAAAACTAGAGGTACTTGACTGGCACCGGAAGAACGGTGAAAATCAGACAAAGACTGCGCGGCACTTTGCTGAAATTTATCCTGAAATAGGCTTCAAACAGCCACTTGTCTCAGCTTGGGTCAAGGAAGAGGAAAGGATTCGACAGCAAGCAGAAACTGTAGCTTCCCATTTCAAGCGGGTGAGGGTCACCCAGTTCCCACAGATTGAGCAGATGCTTGATCAATGGGTGACCCAAGCCCTTCACAGTAGCTTAACTATCAACGGAGACGGGATTTGAGCAAAATGGCAGGAGTTTGCGAGCATGCAGAAGATACCTTCAGAAAAGTGGCTCACCTTGAGTCAAGGATGGCTCACATGGTTCAAGGCTCACCATCATCTCCAGTCATTCAAAAAGCATGGCAAAGCTGCACACGCCAACAAGGAATCAATTGAAGAAGAGAAGAAGAAATTAGCTCAGCTTGTCTAGGAATTCCCTTACAAAGACATCTGGAACATGGATGATACAGGTCTTATGTATTTGTGAGTGCTTGTTGGATTTTATCATGAGATCCACAGCTGGAATTTGTTTTTTCCTTGCTCTAGGATGCCTCCTGATCGAGGTCTAGCCAAGGAAAAATCTAGTGGCTTGAAATCCAACAAAACTAGGATTACAATTGTGGTGGCAGCAAACTCTGATGGCTCTGAAATGCTAGCTCTTCTCATAATTGGGAGATGGGCAAAGCCAAAGGCCTTCAATAAGAAATCTGGTGCTGCCTTTGGATTTGATTATCACTTCAACAAGCGGGCTTGGATGACCACAGAAATCTTCCATGACTGGCTCCATTGCTTCAATAGTCAGATAAAAAGTGAAAAGAGAAACATTCTGCTCTTAGTCAACAACTTTTCTGGGCATTCTCTACCAGAAGGTGGTCTCTCAAACATTCAACTTGAGTTTTTTTCACCAAACGTGACTGCCCATGTCCAGCCAATGGATGCCGGGATAATTAAAGCCTTCAAGTCCCACTACAAGCAGCGGTTCATCTCAAAGTCAATTCAACGCTATGATCAGGGTGTCCCAGTCACCGAAGTCTACAATATTGATCAGTTAGCTGCCATGCATCTCAGTCACTTGGCATGGCAATGCGTCTCAGCCAGTACAATTAAAAAGTGCTGGAACCACAGTGGTATTTTTCCTGGTCACCCCACTGAGTCAGACAATTTTGAAAACAATAAAGCATTGGAAAAGCAAATCAATCAACTCCAATCAGTTGGTCTTCTGAAACCAGTCAACAGAATGTCAGTTTCCGAGCTCCTTAATCCAGCTAGCGAGTCCAAATGTTCTATGTGGACTACAGAGGAAATTTTGAAATCTGTCACAGACCAAAACACAGAAGAAGACCCGGACAATGATGATTCTAGTGAACCACCTCTGCGTCCCAAACCAACTGCTAAGGAGGTATTCAAGGCAATCTCGCTCATCAATGACTACATCAAGAACAACACCACTGAAGTTGCTGATAAACTGAACCAGTTGATTGAAGCATACTCTAAACAACTTGTTGACCACCTGACAAACAAGCATCACATCATTTTTTCATCCCATGAACTCAAAATGATTTCTTCCTTTTTCTTTTTCTATCTTTATATTTTTTTCCTCCTATCACCATTATGTATGATTCATTCATAAACCACTTTACTTATGTCAAAATGCAACCAAACCATTATTCTGCTAAAAAAAGCGCAAAAGTCTCTTTACTCATGCAAACTATGGGTTAAGGGATTTTTTACATCCATTAACCCATGCCATTCATGGGTAAATAGGGACACATCATTTACCCATGATATTATGGGATAATAGAGACTTTCACTCTTCACCCATGACTCTCTTAACCCATAATAAAATGAGTCAACCAAGGGGTATGGGTTAAGAGGGAGATGACTGTAGATCAGCAGGAAGTTGTGACTATCTATGAAAAGAAGCTAAACATTTTAAGTTTTTAAACAGCATAGAAATCAAAATTTATAGTTCAAAAGTTTAGGCTGAGAAAATTGACACAACTTTGAATTAAGAAAATTCCAGATTCAGAGGTGAAGTATTTAAAGAAAAGAAATAATTTAAAGAATATTCTAGAAAATCTGGCCAAGTCTCACTTTCTATGAAAATCATTTTAGAAAATTCTAGAAAATCTGTGTAAAATTGGCTGTCCTTAGAATATTTAAGAAGCTCATTTGTAGCCTTGAAGGAATTTCTCCTTGTGGCAGAATTTTTGTTTCTCCCATTGTCATTACTTCTCCGATATCATCCAAAATTAAAAGAAATACAAGTTTAAATTTTCATTTAAAAAACCAAGTTATACGTGAAAGCAACCTTAGAAAAGCCTGAAGATCCTTAAAAACAGCCTCTATAGTGTGTCTCTCGTGAGGTTCGGACTTGCTAGCTTGTCTGAGAATTCCAAAAGGGGGCTTCGTTGCTTACAGAAGTCTTCCACTCTGCCGGTGCTCAACCTCGATAATTCCGGAAATAAACATTTGTGGGCTAGCACAGCGATGGGAAGACACGGTATAAGTGATGATGATGAAAAATATAGAGCACCGACACCTGCAGGATTTGAACCTGCGCGGGAAATCCCAATTGATACATCAGGCTCTAGCCGATTCGAGTCAATCGCCTTAACCACTCGGCCAAAGTGTCGCCATGACCACCACAGCCTCGCACCACTTTGACTATAGTGTGGGTTGCCCGTAGAGTGTCTTATTGATGATGTGGCACCAAATTGTGTACACCAAATGTTCGATCATTTTCTCTCCATAACAGGTTTTTAGTTGGGTTTTTAGAGTCGAGGTTTTTTATCCTAGGTAATAGGGGGATTGGCTTGTGTTAGGTCACAATGGTGCCAAGGACGTCCTCGAGGATGATGTTTGGCCGGCGAGTCAGCGAATTCATTGGATACGACACGTTGCATTTCTCATGAGAGTACGATGTCGCCGAAAAAATGAATCGAATCAATAATTTTTTGGTTGTGCCGATGTGACGATCGTGTGAAGTTGAGCCAGCATGTCTTGACTGGTTTCTGTCGAATCTCGCTCGCTCGTCATGACTGAGCTTTTGGCGACATGGAGGAGAGTAAACCTCCAAGCTTGTCCTGATCGCCTGTGTTTTGACTTTCAAGTGATCGTTGCAGCTAGAGAGTGCTGAGAGCATTCTTTCTCCGATCACACTCGAAGCTATCCCAAGTTGGGTAAGTGACGAGTCACTGGTAACCAGACGAAGAACGATCTAGATTCAGCAGGCGTGAAGCGGCAGAGGGGAGGTGGTATAACGAAGTCATCTTCCCCGAAAGAGGCCTTTCCAAGCATATCTGGCGTTGTTGGATCTCAAGTGATGCCTCCGCCGAACTCGCCGAGCTTGGTCCTGCTAGTGTGGCTACATGGGTAGGTCGATTTCCTCGCCGATTTGGATCAGTACATAGGCATCGTCGACTGATTCTACTGTGTTTTTTACTTGTCCATGCTGTAAACAAAGGTTCAAAGGGTGCGCATTCGGACAGTTTACTTGTCTTGGGCACACCACCCGTACGAAGAAAAGGGAAAACGAGCTCGCTTACCGTGTCTTGCACATAAAATACCTGATTCTTCTGGTGGGACTGTGAATGCCATCTGTAGTGGGGACGATACTTTCGAATCCTTTCCAGAACGATTAACATTTTTGTTATCCGAGACCTGGCCTACAACAAAATGTACTTCAATAATCTATCCAGCTTATGATACACGAGGATCCCTGGTTAGACAGAACCTTCTATGTATTTACATAAACTTACCAACACACGATACTGACTTGGTTTACCTTCTCATGCTGGGTTTGACCTTACTTAAATGTCACTGGACGCACACATGTGGATCGGGAATGAGTTAGTCCAAGGCATCGGAGGTCTTCTTGGATTGGCTGACCGTCAAAACAACTGAACATGAAACTGCTCATGCGATATCTTTGCAAGAAACGGGTATTCAAGCAGAAACGGGACGAGAGCAGGGTTATGTGATCTTATTGGGTCATAGGTATGCACAAACTTTTTAAGTTGTTTGCCTCAGTTTCGACATTAGGAACGTGACTGCAACATTTTAATTTTTATCAATTGCCTTTTTTTTACTGTTGATAAAATTGAAAATAATACCAACAACGACAATAATTCTGATGTAGTATGGGTGGACTGGTAATAGCCGATGCAACCTTGAAGCTCATTCGTGAACGAGATTCTCAAACGGACCTACAAGAGTCGATCATTTGGCCTGGAATCATTGGATTGATTGGATATGATACGCCTTACTATGGTCTCAACCCGAATTTCTTTTTCAATACCGCTAATGAATACCTTGGTCATGCGAAGACGGCCCAACAAGTCATGAGTAATCTTGGACTTGGACTCGCATTCGGTATGGGACCAGCCAGTACAAGTTCAACCAATGGGCCTACCAGCACCAGCCCCAAAACGGATAAATCATCTCCCGCATTAGAGAAGAAAAATCCAAAACCCTCAACATCAACATCACCACCACCACCGCCTGAAAATGCTGGGAATAATAATTGGATGAAACTCGGCTTGGCTGCGTTCGGTGTCGCCGGTTTGGCTGCTGTTGGTGGCGCCGGTTTGGCCGCTGCGGCTGGAACAACTTATTGGCAGAAAGATAAGATCACTGAGAACGTGGGATGGGCGACCAGTCATCTTGATTATGTTAAAGAGTTGTTTGAAACGGATCGGCTCAATCAAAGGATGTCAGATATCATGAAGATTAAACCGGTGATCAATTTCCACTGGTCAGTAATCTTCAGCCATCGTTTAGATATTCTCATATCTATTTGACTTGCAACGTGCTGATTCGTTCTGTTGTTCTACTCATCCAGTTTTTATACTGAAATTCCTAAAGTCGATGCCAATTCAAATGACCGACATTTCATAATATTACCTTCCTCAAAAACGCAGCCTGAAGGAATTGGTTCCAGCTTCTCAGCAAACCGAAATCAAAAAGCTCTCAACGAGATCAATGCGTGAGTTTTTCTCTTGTCCTCTCTAACTGTCGGATGGATAGATAGTAGAGAGAAATCTGCCGACGTCTCGGGAAATCCTAATCCACTTTCTATTTGGCTTCCTTGATTACAATTTGTTTCAGTCATACGACGATGTTTAATCAGAATTTGAACTCAGGTTATTGGAAACTTGGAAAGGACAGTGCTCGATTGATCTCGGAATGGCTCCAAGAATCTTATCGACACCGGTTCAAATTGAATCGAAATCCGGATGAACATGTTCTTAACCGATCTTCTAAATTCACTCAAGATGCTAAAAATCGCGATCAGTTGGCTGAAGATGCTAAAATCAAATTGAATGATGAAGTGGGGGATCAAGCGCTACATGATGAGCTGTGACCTTCCTCTTTCTGCTTTTTGACTTGCCTGCAATTTTTTTGGTTCCATTTTTTTCCCTGCAGAAACTTCCGTAAGTGTCTGGAGCAGAAAAACTTTGTATCATCATATTTTTATGTATATATCTGACACATGTTCATCTGAAAACTACGCTTTCCCCCTATAAGTTCCCTTATATTTAGAGCCATGTTCTTTTTTCCAATACGAGCCTGATGTTTCGCATAGAAGATGCTGGGATTTAAAACCC
>LUKR01000876.1:0-16083 GCA_019395275.1 Puccinia brachypodii
TCTATCAAACCATAGTAACCAATCCTAGTCTCCTTGACACATGTGCCACAGAGCTTGGCAAGCCCATAACCACACCTACTGCTGCTATTTACCTTGCCATGATGATGCCCAGGGCTAAACAGGCCTAAACAGGCTTTGAGAGCGCACACAGGGGGCTGGAAACAATATATAAGAAGCTCTGTTTCCCCCCTTTTTTCTTATCCCCATCTTCATTATCACCTACCAGCATTTACCGCCACCATCAACCAGTTATATCAACTTGTTATTGCCCTGTTACTGCTGTTCCTGTTCTGAATTTTGCCGTCAACTTCTCAAAACCTTTGACCAACTTTCAGCCCTCCACCATCACCAAGTTACCACCAATTCAGTTCTAGCCCACCAGAGAACCCTGAACAAAAGAGTAAGCTTGTAGGTTATTTCTTTTGTTATTTCACCGTGGTTATTACTATCTGGGTTTACTTCTTATCAAAGGACCAGACATCAGGTACCCAAAATACCCCCTGTTGAACACAGGTCCTGATCCATAGAGGGTACTGTAACAACCCCTGAGCAATCAGGCCCCTCTGTTATTAAAAACATTATTGTTTTTAGTCTTTTATTTCTTTTTAAAATCCACCTACCTGTGCTACCCGCACATTTACACCCTTATTTTTTACTTTGCACCTTGTGCAGCTAGAAGGATATTAGTCCTTGGCTACACAGAGGCTGACAGGGAGGTTGAGAAGATTTTTGTTGAGGCATAATGCTTGGATTGTGAGGTGTTCTGACTGATGAGATGACCCAAGTGCCAGAAGGATTGGTGGCTTGTACTTGTGGATAACAAGTTGTTTCAGCCAAATATCACTGGGAAATTCAAGTCAAGAGCTTTATTTCCAAAATGGCAGGGGTGATAAATGTACAGTCATGTGGGATCATGTCTTTTATGATATGACTGGCTGCCACAAACAGGAAATAAATGAATGTTATAACCCAGGTAACCCCCGTGACAAATCACGCAATTTATAACTGAATTTGGGGCATCCAAATGGGGCCTTAGATATTGTATCTATGATGTAAATTTAATGAAAGAAACAAATAAAAGTGCATACCTGCACAACAAGTGAGCAATACAAGCAAGTTAATGAAAAATGGATGAAGGACACACAAAGGGTTTTTGTTTTTAATCTAGACATGATTTTTAGTTTAAAGAGACAGAAAAAAAAAGAGAAATAATGAAGTCAGTGTTTTGTTTTTGATGACTTGATCAAAGATTTTGATTTGAGGATGTGATTAACTTACTAGTCTCTTTTTCTTCACTTGTGAATATTGATTAAGCGTGTGAAGAAAAAGAGACCAGTTTGTGCGGCGAGTGGTGGATCTTTTGATGAGTCGGAGGATTCTGGGTTAGGTTTCGGAGAGTTGATGACGTTGAGAATTGCGCTTGTATCATCATAGCTGCGTATTTAGATTACGCAGTTATGCGGCCTTGAATTATAACAAGAACGTCTTGAGGTCACCCACTCAAGCAGATGCCGACCGCCGCAGCTATCGCATAATCCCCCAGCGTTGATTCCTTCAACCTTGAGCCCATAGGTTTGCTTTTGCATCCCCACTCATCATCGCCGGTTCAAAGGAAGTCTCAAGTCTTCGATCCACGTCAATTCCATCGATTGATTATATGACTGATTAGAGCACGTAGACATGCGCTTTTCAATTTTCACGTGCTTGACTGTTTGTTCGATTTCATCTGTGGTACTCGGTTCGGCCATAGATATCGCCGCCGAGGAAAATTTAATTAAAACCGGCAATGGTGACCATCTGACTGACAGTGTGAGCACCCTAGATTATAGAACCAGATGAAGGTAGTTGAACGCTTAAGAAAGCTTTATTGGTCAAAAAAACTAAGCAGAAAAGCAATAACGCAGTTGGCTTATCACTATTAAGATTCAAAGCGGGAGACTCAAACAGCGTCATAAAAGAGAATTTTAATCGCATTTTGGATGGTTTCGTCAAGCAGGGCCCGATCTTGGAAAATCAAGATCCCACTCTTTTGGAAAAAGCCCGAGGAGTAACAAAGGTTGTGTGGCTTTTTTCGGGAACAGAAAACATCCGTAAATTTTTTCATTTAAAAGGTAAGGGTCAGACTATAATTCCCACGCTATCCAGATTGATTGACGACAGGCAGCTGGAATGATTGGGAAAATCTACAGGTGCAGGTGTTTTTACTATATTTCAGAGGCTGTTCAAACTCGGCGCTTTCTATCTGCAGGAGGCCAAAGACTCCGACAAAGTTTTAATAGACTGTTACCTCGAGCGGTACACGCACTTCGGGGACACTTTTGAGAGAGTCAAACAAGTTTTTAACCAAATGTTCCCTCAAGGGGATAAAAACCTGGAGGTCGAGGAGGTGAAAGAAGAATCACGAAAGTTTCACAACAAGCTAATCCTTGCTTTTATTGATAATTTCTATCAAGATCTCCAGAATATCATCAGCAACGATTTCCGTCGTAACATTGACAAAAATGCCAACAATATTCTAAGCAGAGACAAAGAACCTGATTTGTTTCAATGGAAAAAACATGTTCTAAGCTTTGATTTCTGTCTGAGACAACTTGAGGTGAAGCTCCCAGGACTGAAGAAATATACAAACTCCTAGTCTATATGAACATACTGGTTCTCAGTAACAATTTTTAATTTTTGATGAGCAGTTGTGTGAGCCATATTGGTTCTCCGTAACAATTTTTAATTTTTGATGAGCAGTTGTGTGAACTTTTGATGAGCAGTTGTGTGAACTTTTGATGAGCAGTTGGGTGTTTTTTCATACTTTTTTGTCACTGATTATCATTTGAGCCCACCTAAATGCCATTCATTCCTTACACCATGTTTATTGCCACTTCTTCTTCTTCTTTTGGTCTTTCTCATCAATAAATCAGAGGGAAGCATCTAACCATTTTGATTTTTTTTGGTAAAAATGATTTTCAAACAAATATCATTACTCCCTATGACCAAAGATTATAAAAATCCAAATCTAAAAAAAGGGTGAAATATGAGCTGAGAAAATCTGTTTGAAGAGAAGTGTACAAAACAAGTTGCTTCCAATTTGAGACACAACTTGAGAACACCCTTGACTTTGAGCTGCCAGACTTTCAAATACACAATTTGTAGGTGTCCTCTGCAGCTTGAGCTCACAGCCAGCTTGCCTTGTCTTGGTCAAACACATCATCAAAGTTGATCCAAAATCTTGCCCAGAACCAACCCAATCCAATCATAGTCCTTCTCTGGAACTCTCTTTGCACCATTTCACCACGTCTTGCAATCTGAAGTTGGTGTGTTGAGGTTTTGTGATCCAAAAAAAAAAACAGGCCCAAAATATCTGCAGCGTAACTGTACTCTGATCATTGCAGTACATACATTGATTTTGTGATCAAACTATGTATTCTGTCCATCACAGTTCATCTATTCTCAATCAGTTTTCTTTTTTAGTTTCATGGGAGCAGATCTCAAGGGTTTTACAAGGTTGGGGATGGTGGTCTACAGATTTCTACTCTCTCTAGTTGGTGTCTTGCACGGCCAAATGAGATTGATTTTTTGATGGGTGCCAGTTGGCCAGGTGAGTGCCTAGTCTAGTCTGTTTCGTGCTTGAGCATCTCCCAAGTGGATGTTGAGAGAAGAGGGGCATTGCCTGAAGTGGGATGTTTTGGCCGAAGATGCCGAGGTTCATCCAGCCCTACCACTGCCATCTCCGACCACGAACACTGCCTTCGAGAACTTTCCATCTGCCACCAACACCTCAGCAGCAGTTCGCCAGTCGATCAAGCGAGGAGATGATTCCCATCCAGTCTGGTTATCAGCTGGAACGGGAGGTTGCGGTTGCCGCTGTCCTACAGGCTTCGATCGTCACCCGAAGGATATTTGATAAACTTATCCGACCCGGCCTACAGTCTGAGCAAAAAGATGCGAAGGCATCGATCACTAAAGTCGATCGGAGTCCAGTCACCGGTGCGCTTTATCTTTTCTATCGTCCGGAGAAGCTAAATATTCGTTACATGTGTACTAATTCCGATTATCAACGTACACTTCGCATCTGACTCAGTTGGAGACTACACGGTTCAAGCATTGGTTAATTTTATACTCTCGAAATACTTCCCGGACGATGAGATTGTAGGTGAAGAGGATACATCAGAACTATTGAATACCACCCACAAGAAACACCTTGACCAGATTATCGAGTTCACCAATCAAGGACTAAAGAAGGATAGTTTGGCTACACCAGAGGATGAAGAGAAATGGGCCAAGTTTCGAGATCAACCGGAGTTAAGTGAGGAGGAGTTAGTAAAATTGATCGATTTAGGGAAAAGTATGGGTGGCAATCAAGGACAAAATCGACGGTTTTGGACTCTCGATCCAATCGATGGCACCAAAGGTTTCCTACGAGGAGGACAATATGCGATCTGTCTAGCGTTGGTGGTCGATGGGAAAGTTGTCCTCGGAGTGGTCGGAACGCCAAACTTACCACTCCAAGGGATATCGCTTCCAGCCGGTACCGAACCTTCTGGTGTATTATTCCTGGCCGAAAAGGGTTCGGGTGCTTTCCAACGACCTCTGCGCTCAGCTGAATATACGCGGATTCAAATGACTCATCGTGCCCGACTGGACCTAGCCCAAGAGGGCACGTTTTGTGAATCGGTCGAGGCGGCTCATTCTGACCAACACTTTAACGTCGATATCGCAACAAAAATGGACATGCGTAACGCTCAAAGCCCTATCAGAATTGACAGTCAAGCCAAATATTGCATTCTGGCGAGGGGTGACTGTGATGTTTATTTACGATTCCCTTCAAAAGCTGACTATCAAGAAAAGATTTGGGTTAGTCGCCTTTCCTTGGTCATGTTTCTTTTTTGGATCCAAAGTCGTTTCAAAATCATTCAACATCAACCGTTTGCCTCATCACCTTCTAACTTCCTTCTTTGTTTTGGATTCCTCTTCTTTGTCAAAAAACCCAGGATCACGCTGCTGGGAACATTATAATCACTGAATCGGGTGGAGAAGTAACGGATTTGAATGGAAAACCGTTAGATTTCTCATGTGGTCGGACGTTATCAAATAACTATCAAGGCTTCTTCGCCTGTCATTCCCACGTTTTCGATTGGGTTTTCAAATCTGTTGAGGATGTGGCCTACTTACACAAGAAATTACCGGCAGTACACAAGAAAATGTGGTGACCGTCTGTCAGACCCCCGCTATGACACCCCTGAAGCTGGCGGGTTTCGCGTGGGCACGCAGACCAGATTGAATACGCCTGCCATCAGTCCTTGGTCTCGCCTTTCCCAACTTCTACAGCTGATCCGGAAATAGTTGTCCGCTTGCCTCGCTGTTTTCATTTATTTATTTTTATTACTGACCTGGGCCTGCAAGAACTCGTGAATTTAATCCATTAACATTATAAAACAAGGTATCCTGGTGAGACCAATTGGGTGGCTTGCATCTAGCAATATGATGACTGAAGTAGAGCAAAGTTGAGAGTAAGATTAGCCTTGACTTCAGCACACTGGGCAGCCGCCGGACTAGACAGGGCAAACCCAAATGAGCCCTTCTCACGGGCATCACCGGCGCTCTGGTCAATCGATTTTTTATGCCCATCATCAAGGTGGGTAAATGCTTACCCTCATGCCCGGCCAGAGCAGGCCAGCAAGCAGATTGTACACATGACACCATTGCCGGGCCGGAGCAGGTCTTTCAAGGAGAGTGGGCACCATGCTCAACTAGCAGTTCAAGTTTCGGCCGATCTTCCAGGAGACCAGGTATCCTCCTTGATGAGTTCTTCTGGGGGGGCGGCTAGCAAGGCAGGTTTGGATTCATCTTGATGACTCCAGGAGTGGTCATTCGGCGACTCTCTTCAATGTCCGGTCCTGGCCCGGGCCCCCAGCAGAGCATATAATCTGCGTGATGGCCGGTTCTGACCTCCTCTCCTAACGTTATTAATGACATGGGCAGTGAGGTCCGCGACACCGTCTGGCAGAGTTGTGCATGATGTAACGAGCTGCTCGGATCTTACCTTTAGATCTCTGTTGGCGACAAGCGGCTTTTTTTTCTAGATGCTCGTTGAAATGGCAACTGTTAGGGATGCACCTCTTTACACCCCCAGTTCAGTGAAATAAAAAAAATAAAAAATAAAAAAAACAGCGAGGGAAGCGGACAACCATTTCCGGATTAGCTGTACCTACACCACGAACTTTGACCGACCGCGGGGCGACGTGAGTTTTTTCGTGGGGCCGACCCTCCCAACCCCGCCCAAATTTCCTGCAGGGCCTCGGAGCGGGAGGTATCGGGAGCCGCTGTTGGCCCAACCTCCAACGCGGGACCCACGTGGCTGTCCGCGGTTGGGGTAGCTCCCAACGCCGGCCTCTCATCGGGTCCGCGGTGGGAAAACCTTCCGACACGGGGCTTACATCGGGCTGGCTTCCCTGAG
The DNA here is from genome assembly GCA_019395275.1 of Puccinia brachypodii. NCBI lineage: Eukaryota > Fungi > Basidiomycota > Pucciniomycetes > Pucciniales > Pucciniaceae > Puccinia > Puccinia brachypodii. The sequence continues at coordinate 6,449 of LUKR01000876.1, forward strand.
CTGACGGCATATTCACCACAGTCGGCGTGTCGTGACTTGCTTGACAAGGCCGACAGGGGTAATCTGCAGTTGGGACGACCCCGAGGTCGGGCAAGAGGCAGTTAATGTAAAAAAAATAAAACCGGGCGGATTTCCCATTTGGAAAATCCGGCGGTTTTTTTGCTCTCAAAAAAAAAAAAACTGAAATAATAGAACCGGACAGAAAGAAATTGGCCGGTTCTTTTAGGAATGGATTCCATTTTTTTTAACAATAAATAATTAGTGAGGATGGAACATGGCCAGTTGTACATCGAACATTTTTTTCTTAGACAAAAGTAAATAAATTTTTTGATAGATTGAGCTTCAAAAAATAAAAGTAGGCGGAAAATGGGCCGGATTGAAGAGCTTAGAGGCTTGTTTTGGGGGTTGAAGAAGGAAAGAGTCACAGCCGGTTACCTATTTAAGTGTAACAGGCACAATTCCAGAGTCGATCGACCTTTGGACGTCTTCGAGGTTGGGCACAGTGAAGTCCTCCTTGGATATATTGGCGTACTCCTTCCCCTGAGAGAAGAGGGAAAAGTCCTTGTTCAAGACTAGGACTGCGTGGCTTTGGAACAGCAAAATAATTGAGGTCAGCAAGATCAAATCTAATCAGCAATCAAGGGAAAAAACTTACTGGAGTTGGAAATCATATGAGGAGCCTCGGAGGATGGCTAATCGCTCGTCAATTTCAGCCCACTGCGAATCCTTACTGGATTTATGAGCGTAGTAGTGGACCATTACAAGTCGTGCGTAGCACATTCGTGCTCGCATGGCAGAGTTTGTTGCAACTTGATGTTCGATTTCTTTTTCGTTCATTTTGCTTCCTTTCGGAGGAAGTTCTTTATAGATCTAACAAGCAAAATGATGAAAATGTGAGACATACCAACATAGCCTAACAGTGATCGAAAATTACTCACAGCAGCTATCATGACTTTGCGAGCTGGCACTGCACCATCCACAAGTATCTTCTTGGTCTTGAGGATGTTATGCAAAAGCTTCACGAGTTCAAAAGGTAAACAAACATATAAGATCAAGAAAAGGTGGGGGGGATGTGTGCAACAGAACGACTTACCAGAGTACGCAAATTGCTGCGTTGATACTTCAAAAGCTCTCCAACAGCATCGCGATACAGACAAAGAGCGTCCGGGTCTTTCTTTACTTGAGCAGGGCAGAGGTGATCCTTTTTCCATTGGTCAGGCTGTTTGTCAACAGCATCCTGATCACAGAAAGCATCAGTAGAGATAACGTACAGAATCAGTCAAGAGTTATCAATCACTTACGAGGGTAAGGTAGAACAACGTTTTGGGAAGGCTCCCATTGTTGTGAGGGTTGTTCGAATAAGCTTCAAGTGTTGGCTTGAGTAAGAACATGCGAGAGTTGGTTCTGACAAAAGACTGATTTTGTCGAGTCGTAAGCGAGGGGAAAAAGAAAGATCAATAAGGTTAAAATTCTTACTCTGAAGCATTCATCATACGCATGGGTCACTTGGGAACGATTTATGTTCCTAACATCGAGCTGATGATATGCACCGTTTGCAAAGAGATTACCTATGTACCTGTCTTCTGGGGGGCACTGTTGCCAAGAAGAAAGCAAAAACAACCGTGTTGATCAAATGTTTAATCAAACCAGTTTAGAAGGCAAAGAAGAAGAGAATAAATCGAAGCAGGTAGAATTTGGATGAAGTGAAGGACACACCTTGCTTGCAATGGAAGCGATCTTCAAATACTCGGGTCCAAGGTTTAGCTGTGACTGGAAGTGAGCGCAAACTCGATCGAGGTTGTTATCGGTAGATGGTTGATCGGTCATGTTGACATCCCGGGTAGAAGAAGACTCAAAGATTTCTGTTTGAACAGTTTCTTCCATGTGATCAGAAGAGTGTTGGTCATCTTCATCGGGGGGGGTAGGTGGGCCATCTCCAACTCCTTCGAACTGAGTTGAAGGATCTTCCGGATCTCCAATGATGATATCATTCATGTTCAACATGATGGAATGGAAGGGGAGGGAGGGAGGAATGATTGGGACGGATTGAGAGTGAAGGGATGAAGAACGAGGATTGATCGAGGGCAAGGTGGATCAGAGGACTGAAAAGGTTTGAGGCTGTGTGGGAATGATCGGCTGATTTGAACCACAAGTCTAAAAGGTAAAAACTAAAGTGAAAACAGTAAAGGGCAGCAATCGGATTCGGACACCAAAAAAATAAAAAAATGGTGAAGTCGTGCAAACCTTAAGGTTGGAAAAATACGGTCCAGTCCAGTTAATTGTCTTCAATCGGTTTCGACAAAGCTGTACATAGTTAAATCAATCAAAAAAATGGATAAGGATTTCAAGTGTAAGCCCACCATTATTTTTTTATGCACGTAAAAAAAGTGAGAAAAAAACTTACCTTTTTCTATAGATTTTATTGAAAGAAGCACAACTCGAGGGAAAAAATATGAGTGTCTGCTATGTAGAGGAAGGGCGACAACTAACCGAAAGCGACATTGTGTGAACTTACGACATCAAAATCTAGTGGAGCTGAATAAAAAGCGGAGAGCTCAAGAGTCTGCTCGGAAGGCCACGCGTGGAGATACGACTGAGGAAGCGATGATTGTTGAAGATACTATCAACCAGCTTGGAACTGTGATGGGTGACGATAACCCAGTTGATGACGATGACAGTGAAAACAAAACAGAGGACGAAGTCGAAGGGTTTCCACCGGGTACTTTTCAGGTGGAGGAATCCGATGACGAGGAGGCTGAGCTGAGTTGGATGGACTTCGTTGGTGTGGCAGCTGGTCAGATAAATTTGGAGCCGGAGGATCTCAATGAATCCGCTGATTCACCTCTCTTTCGACGTGAGGAGGAAACGATCGCAAATGTGAGACCAGAAACCTCGGCCTGGTACCCATTTGTAAATAGGGAGGTGAGCTGAGTATTCTTGTGATCAAAAAGGAAATATAACAAATTGATCTTACGATTTTTGATTCCGATTTGAAGTACCTTATTGGTTCCCTTTTAGTTGGGTACTTACACAAACTTATATCGCGGGACATGTACCATATAATCCGTAGCGTCTTGACACTGCACCACCTTTTCCTGCCGCGCTGGGAAGCCTTGCGAACGATGCGAAGAAAAATCCGTCAAATGACCAATCGAACTATCATTGAAGAAGAAACCGTCTTTGGTCAGCCGGTATTTGGACTAAATGCAAAAGAATTAATCAGAGATGTAAGTGCTTACTGGTTTTTTTTTCCACTGCGGAGTCTTGTACAAAAAGTGGGACAAATACTCGAGCTGATTTGTGATTGATGTGTTTCAAAAGGACCTGATGAATCCCTTGGTCGTACCCCACATGGATTTTCTTCCGGAAGAGACACTTGGGAAAAATGTCTACAAGAGTTCACAGTCTGCGAAATGGCTGAAACATATGTTGCCAGATCTTCGAGTTCAGATGGTGGAATCAAACCAAAAACACTTTTACATCTATGAACCCACCAAACTTCTGTCTTCTGAAACCGTCATTCCTATCTTTTTTTACACCCAACAGACCAAGATCTTTGCAAAATGCTTCAGTCCAGTTTTCAAATCCAACCAAGATCAATCTAAGATCCAAATTGGAATTTCTGAAAACATTGATTTTGATGATGAGAATCTCAAAATCATCCCTATTGAACAACTAGACTTGACCTATCTGGAAATTAAGACACGTAATGGATCAATGCTATCAGAATGTTGTTCTGGAAAGCTAAATGGTGAGAATCCAAACAATTGGAATTATTATGAAACATTTATGTGTATTAATGTATTGTTTCTGCATATTTTTGAAAAAGAAATTGATGAACAGAGTCAATGGAACCCAAAAATCACTTTACCAAATCCCTGGAGAGAAAAGGCGGACGGAAAGATCTTGAGAAATGTTCCAATCAATTTATACTGTGATGATACATCTGGAAATAAATCAAAAAAATGGAACAAACACATCTCCTATTATTTTACACTCTCCGGCTTGCCTCCTCAGATTTCCAATCAACAATTCAATTGTCATTTCCTTTGCACTTCAAACATCGTGGGGCCTTTAGAACTTGGAGAGATGGTTGTTGAACAGTTAAAGTATTATTTTCCTCATTCACAGATTCTACATTTTGCTCCCTTTTTCTAATTCCTTGTTTTTTTTTTTTGGCTTAGTGACATGGCCATCAATGGTTTTACAGCTTACGATAGCACAATTGGCCAAGAAGTTCATGTCATGACTAGCCTTTTATGTTTTTTAGCTGATTCTCCTATGCACGCTGAAATCACCAACACGCCAGTACCTGGAAACTCTCTAAATTCTTGTCGATATTGTGTCTTAAGTTCTTCCAGCTTGAAAGAAAGAGAGAAAATCCCTTACATTTCAAAATTTGCACAGAAAAACTTGCATGGATCAAATGTATGGTTTAATTTCTTTTACATTTTTTCTTTTGTTTTTTTATCTGAAAGAAATTTCTCATTTGTTTTCCTTTATGAAAACAGTGCCCAAATAAACTCAGAACCATGGCAGAAACTAAGGAAAAATCTAAAAAGCTATGGACGCATGTCAAGGAAACAATTAATCTGGATAAATTAGACAAGAAATCTGCCGAGTTTGGTGTTCGAGATCAAATCAACAGAAAGTTTTCCAAACAGTTATTCAAATTCGATGCAAAAAAACTGGAACTATTGGAAAATGGAGAAGAATTACCAACTCATATGGATCAAGAAATTCCTCAAGAATTAGTGGATATGGAAGAAAAGGAACCAAAAAGGATGTTTAATCCTTTTTTGGAGCTGAAAGGTTTTTATTTTGCTTGCTAATTTGAGTTTTTATTTTTTCATTCAATTTTTTCTTTTGACTTTTTTTTTTTTTTTTTAGGTTTTGACATGGTTGAGGACACTCCAGTTGAAATCTTGCATGTTTTTTTGCTTGGTGCAGTAAAGTATCTATTCAGAGATTTCATGAAAGGATTGAATGAACTTCAAAAAGACGACCTCTTGGCTTTATGGAATTCTTTCAACACAAATTCTCTCAACATTCCTTCTGTTAGACCCAAAAGCATGGTACAATATGCATCAAGTTTGATTGGTAAAGACTTCCGAATCATTCTTCAAGCAGCTCCTTTCATCTTCTTCCAGTTCATGACTGAATCCGACATCAAAATCTGGTCTTCTCTCTGTCATTTGGGCTCCTTAATCTTCCAAACTCATATTGAAGATATGACAGAATATATTTCTGAGTTGAGGAATTCTATTGATATATTCTTAAGAAATATAATTGAAGACTCTGCCCAATGGGTCAATAAAGCCAAATTCCATATGTTACTTCACCTTCCAGAATCTATCCTGCGCTTTGGTCCAGCCAGTCTCTTTGCCACAGAAAAATTTGAAAGCTATAATGGTATCCTTAGAAATGCTTCAATTCACTCCAACCGCCAAAGTCCAGGTCAAGATATAGCTATCACATTCAGTAATTATCACTCTTTCCGTCAAATTATCTCTAGTGGTTTCTTTTTTGATAAAAAACAAAAAAAATATCTTCAATCTTCCAATCAAGTCACAAATATCTTTTCACAAAATCCCTTAATACAGCAGACTTTGGGCTATAATCAATCAGCATCCCTTCCAAATAAAAGTTATCCTTGTATCAAGAAGCTCTCGGTACCAGCAATTCATCAAGTAGAAACTCCTCAAGAATTGAAGAGTCTATATCCTGACTTTGAAATCAAGCAAATCTCTGAACTGAACCTCAACAAGAAGCAAGTCCTCAAAAAAGACTACTTCATTCTGGTATTTCCTGAAGCCTTGTCATCCTCTGTTTCCTTGGCTAAATTCCATCATTTCTGACTTCATTGATTTTCTTTGTTGAATCTTAACAGTTTAATTCTACACAGACAGAAATATCAGAGCCTTGCGATCATGTTGGATGCATCAATTCTATCTGGATGATTAAGGAAGCCTCCAATCAAAACAGGTTTTTTGTTTACACTACTGTGTTTCAAAAAATGGAACAAAATTCTTATTACAACATGCGGGAAATCCAAAGGACACCTAAGACAGTACTTGTCAGATTATCGGTAAGGATTCAGATTCAAGTCATCCATTACAGAGTGTGGAACTGATTCATGGCATTCAGGCCATTAAGACTGGACTGAATGCTCAGCACAATTGTCACCGTAGTGATTGTCAACTCACAGAGACCGGGACGGAAAACATTGAGAGAAGGAAGGGGTCTCGGAAGATGCTAGAGGTTACCCACAACGACAATCAACACTATGTTATCAATTCTGCATCACTTTCGTCATCGGCTCTTCACAGGAAGTTCTCGGAAGTTGCTATTGTCTTGATACAACCGCTAGAGTGGGTGAATACTATGCACAATGGGATGAAAAAATGGAAGCAGGTTGCAGATAAAAAAACAATGAAAATCCGGAAGCAGGCACTAGTGCCATCGACGTCAAGGATTGATCCCAATCTGTTTTAAATCAAATATTATGTACAGCAATGCAAATGAGTTTAAACTCCAATACAATTTATTGTTTTTTTCTTCATGAATTGGTCAGGATGTTGTTGCGATGAAGATACTTACTAAGCTGAATGACAACATTATTTTGGTCGTCCACCCTTGACGTGTGCGTATTCCTTGAGGTTCTTAAGGGACATACTTCCTTGGCCGTGCACCTGGTCAAAAATGCGACGACTACGCCTCAAGTCGTGAATGGGAGAAGTTTTAGTCTGGCAACAGGTGGAATGTACAGGTGTGATGTTAGCTCCGATGAGTTTAGGATTAATTATGGAGTAGAGAAAGCTCACAGGTGACTTCTTCACTGCCCGCTTAGCGGTCTCCACAGTTGGAGCAGGGATGGGTGGCTGAAGTGGCCTGCTCTGCCCGGGTGATAATGGGTGGTCCATCGGCTCGGGTGTGGGGCTGACCAGCTCAAATTTGGGGGTGATCAGCTCAAGCTTGGGGCTGGTTGGCTTGGTGTCATGGGTGGTTGGATGAGTTGATGCCATTGATTTTTTTTCTTCAGGCAGGTTGGTTGCAAGTGGGGTGGGATGATGATATCTTCAGTTGAACAAAGGGCGGGTTCCAGACAGTGCGGGAGTTTTTTCGTGCCAACGAGGGCTTGACCTATCACCGCCGTTGGCCGGATGATGAGAGCCATTCGTTGTTCGCCAAGTAAGTGATCGCTGCCATGTCCAACCTGGGAGCTACACCAACTCTGCTGACATGAAATGTCGGCAATGTTGGCCCGGCTGGTGGGTCGGACGGGTCGGGCCAACGTATGCCCGACCAATTGTCCACATCAGTCCGCTGGCAACGTGAATTGCCAGGGATACAGGTTGGCCCCACCCCGGATTTGACCGCGGAGCTGTGCCAACGTCAGTCAAAAAAAAAACTCAAGCCGTGGTGTAGACGGCAGAGTTCTTCTTCTCTCTACCGTCTGTGTACAGAATTAATATGTCTTCCTTCTCTTCTTTCCTCTTTTCCCTTTTCTCTCCCTCAATTAATGTACACATTAATGAGAGTTTTCCTCTCTACCGTCTAGCTATTGAAATGAAATCCATCCATTTTGGTTCTAGAATCTCAAGGCTCCATTGCCTAACTTAACTAAGCCCCTCCTCAGTGGAGGGGGGACGCCGTCCCGCAGGGACCCTATGAAGGAGGGACTTACGCGTGGGTCAAATCCATTATCATTATAACACAGGAGTAGAGAGGTGGGATGAGCTGTGACACCCGTTACTAGCAAGGTGTGATCCCAAAAGATACGTACAATAGGCTCTTCCCAAATCAGAAAACCTGATTCACGTGAGATCATCCTATGCATGCATGCACGGTCACCCTGCTGTGGATGCACGTGGATACACAGAGACTTGTTCTGAAAATTCCAAAGTACCTCGCTCCCGTTTAGCATTTTGAATGCATGTTTATTACAAAAGCCGGCCCCTCCTTACGGAAATCTTGTAAATCACTTACTCTAACTTGCACTTTCAACATTATCTCTCTCATAGATAATAACAGTTCACGCTTAAAAACTGAGTGTTTTCATTCAACATTTGTACTTTCACTACCAAAGCTACTTCAACTCACCATCCACCACAAACTATACCCCCAACTCAACCACTCTCACACAGCAACCACCACCCTTATACCCAACCTATCAGCCACTATAAACAAGAGAGTGTCTTTCTTATATCCAACCCGGCTGGCCAAGTGAACCTTCTCCCCTCTCCCCTCTCCCCTTGCCCTTACATTTCATATTTTCCGCCACCCAACACTCCCAACTAGCCATTACACCTCCCACTTATCTCTTTTAATTCAGCACCTCTTCCACCACTTTGACATTCCTATCATTAGTTCCTCTCAAAAGTCCACTCTTGCATCCAACTCCCCAAAACAATCTTTTTCCCCTCATCAAGAACCTCAACAACGTAGTACCAGCCCCGTTCAACATTGAGATCCCCATCCCTGCCAACTCACTTTGCTCCGTTTGCCAATTTGTAGGATTCCTCCCCATCTACCCCTATCTATTCACCATCCCTGGTAACACCCTTCTCAAAGCTAGAAAATTTGCTGATTCCATGTATGCAACTGTTTGCTGGAACAAGGTACAAGTTCAAGGAGGGCCCAACTATCCTGAGAATGTTCTCCCCCACAAGGGCTGTGGGAAACTTAATGCTAACAGCTCTAAGCTTGAGTTCAAGTACCCACGCACTGGCCACCTTCACCAGGCACCCAACTGTTGCAAGACCCACAAATCCATCAAATGTGGTTGTGAATCAAGGTTCAGCATCTCCTATCACGTCAAAACAGACTCGCAGTGGGTGGTTCTCCATTGGAAGCACATTCACAATATATACTCACAGGCGGATATGTTGGCAACTTGGCCACCATTGTACATTGAGAATTGGGTCAAGGACCACATCATTTCTGGCTTATCTTGGGACAAAATTGAAATCCTCACCCAAAGCGCCGACCTGTCTCATGTCATTTGATTTATATTCACATTGGCTCTTCTACCCCCTACAATGTTCCCAGCAGACATACACTAATGCTTCCCGTTCCATAGTTGGCTACAGCAACCTCCCAACCCAAAGGCCTTGGGATCAGTTAAAACCGTGTGCGCTGTGGTGAGACCAATTTTATCCTCACAACAATTAACTACCTTCAAAAGTAGGAAAACATAGTTTATTACAGCATATTGGTATCTACACCCCATTTATCATAGAAATTTTCCTTCATAGCACTCTGAAACATTCCTCCCTCACTTTCAGAATATTTTTCACTCCACTAAGGTTGTACAAATACCTACACTCTCAATCATCAGTACTTCACAGCACCCTTTTCTCATTCATCACCACATCTCAGTACTTTCCCTGCCACCAGTATCTCTCTGGAATCACCTTTCAGTAAACATTATCTCATAGGGCAACCACTCAGACATCACACTTCAAACATTTGCAATTCACCCCTGAAGGAAAAGGTTGTTGAAGTGTCAAACTCAGGCACTGCTTGATACACATTGCTTACACATCCATATGAGACTTCTAATCAGCATTGGAGGCAAACCATCATGTCATCATCAGACACAAGCATACATCACCAATGTATTCAACATAAGA
>LUKR01000878.1:3945-16078 GCA_019395275.1 Puccinia brachypodii
TTTTTGGTACAGGCCCAAGATTATATCCGATCGTTACCATACAAAGAGGGCGTGCCATTCACGGAACTATACCCAGGCGCGAACCCGGAGGGATTAGATTTACTAAGTAAACTACTAGCCTTTGATCCATCGGAGCGAATTACCTGTAACCAAGCCCTACGCCACCCGTATCTAAAAGTATGGCATGACCCGGAGGACGAGATTGATATCAAGGAGAAATTCAACTTTAACTTCGAGTCTGAAGATTCGACTGAAGGAATGAAACAAATGATTATCGATGAAGTCGTCAGTTTCAGACAATCCGTCAGGCGTAATAATAATAATAGCTCTATCCCTTCCACCACTTCCGCCTCCACGACTTCCGCTACTGCGCCTGTTGCCGCTTCAGACACTAGGCCTCCTCCACCTGCTAGCTCAGCTGCCGTCCCTGGATCCAGTCCAGCTAGTCAATCTAAGCCACCGACTCAAGAACACCATAAAGCGTACGTCCCTTACTCAAAAACCACAAACTCAACCATTTTTAATTGACATATGGAAGGTCTTTCAGGTTACCGATCCCCTCTCGAGAAGTGGTGATGAGTTCCCCCACTAACACTATCGGAGGAGGCACGAGTGCCCCATCCACAACCGCTAATCCTAGTGGCGGAAATACGACGTCGACCGGTGGGAATGAGGATGATGGGCCGGTTATTCACAGTCCGGTAGATGACTATCCCGCCCAAGACTTAGACGCTGAACTCGTCGCTCGTGACTTCTAGCGACCTATTCTTCCTCTTCCTCTTCCTCTTTTTTTTTTTTTTTTTTTTAAAATCGACTCTGTTCACTTCCTTTCCTAATCTTTTTATTCCTTTGGAGTTTTTAACTGTTCCTCAAGAAGACTATCATCATTATGTTGAAGAAATGATTGCTCTTGCCAGGGATCTTTTGGGAGTTCGAAAACGGCATGACAAGATTATTGAACTGACTGAAAAACAAACTCAAGGCTTGTTTGATGTGGCCAATGCTCTTGGTTGGAATGCTGGTTACAAGAGGCCAACAAAGTGGCATGATGCAATGGCATGGTGGAAACATGAAGGTTAGTTATTAAAATAAATATTATAAATAACTTGAAGTTAATATTTTTTTTGTTTGGCAGCTGTAGTAGAAGAGATAAAACCAAAAGTCGATCCTAACCCCCGGGTGACTTGGAATGAGCCCTCATTCCTCAGACCCCCTCAGACCCCCAGAGGTGGGGGGTCTGAGGGGTCTTAGGAATGAGGGTCTTGCCCTTTTGAGGGGTGTTTTGAGGTCCAATTTTTTTTTCCTCTTTTTTTTTTTTTTTTTTTTAAAAATCGACTCGTTCACTTCCTTTCCTAATCGTCTTAATTCTCTACGGCATGTCCTCATCATATCCCCCTACCTCTCTAGTATTTGTTTTGTTTTATTTAGATTGTGTTTCTTATGTCTGTTGTTCTCTCTCTCTCTCTCTCTTTTTGTTAAACAAATTTAGTTTCAAGTGATTTCAAGCAAACTGAGTAAATACATAGAAATTGAAAATTAACCATGATCCTTAACTCACATGAATTGAAAGGACCAAGTTATCTACATATATATTCTTAAGAGGAAAGAGAGATTTAAAATATTAAGGGGTCGATTAACTGTTGACTACGCTACCGTGATCCCATCTCCTCGCCCTCTCAAAAAAAAACACGTAGCGGTGGATGAAAATGTCTATTTATTTATTTTGGCACTCATTTTGCTGGTCCTCCAGCTTGGGCGAAGGAAGTGGATTATTGACATGATCTCTCTACATCCGTCCATACGGGGACAAGCACAACAAGCCTCAACAAAAATCTACTCATTTTAATAAAAAAATACGTGAAAACACAAGAGATAAAAGTGTGATGTTACTTTCTTTTTTACAAATTTTTAAAGAGCCCTTCAAAGAGAAAACAAATCATGAACGAAAAATAGATGAGGGTGATAATAGTACATTTTTTATTTTTTTTGGCATGAATAATATAAACGGGTTTTTCAAGCTCTCCAGTATTGAGCGACGGCATGAATCCTACCCAAATGAACAAACCAAAAAACAAACATCGATATCAACAATTGGACATCAACGAAAAAAAAAGGAGTGGGATAGGAAGGAGAAGGAGAAGAAGAGACTCAACTTATCAAAAACAACGGTGAAATAAGAAGTATCATTGAGCTCATTTTCAAAGTGTTTAATAGCGTCTTCTTCCGATAAATCTAATCTGAATTTTTCTTGAACCTATATTAGTAGACAACGAAGAAGCCAGATCAGATGTGGAAAGGATAAAAAAAAAGTGGAGAGAAAGAAGGTCAGGAAAATGGAATCTCTAAGAGAGCAAAAGTTAGGTATCGAAAACAAATCAATGGTTGACGAACTTTCATGACAGCTTTATCAGGTTCAAGGATAATATCCGGGATATTAGCATCGATCATGAGCCCGACGAGATTAATAATCAACCCGGAATTTTTGCGTAAACAGATAAAAGCGGTATAACATAATCTCTTAAACCTCCCATAATGTAAAGATTTATCTCCACCCATCCCATCCACCATCTCTTTACATACTTTTATGGAAGGTGGAAACGGTTTAGGATCTCGTCCTAAAATGTATCCGAAATCCACATGGAAAAAGTTCCCACTTGGTGAGATCATTAAGTTGTCTAAATGTCGATCTCCTACTCCTAATATGTAAGTCACTACACAATAGCCAGCTTGATATATATATTTCGCCAGACAGGTCATATTAAATCGTTAATGATTAGAAATTATTCATTCACAGACACATATAAGATATAAAAATCAAGATTGACATACCACAACTCCTAACAAAGTTTTCCAACACGCTTGGCAAGACGCCATAATTACCGATACTACCACCGGAGTCGGGATTTTCAGTCCGAAGGTATTCGAGGATCCCACCAGGATAGACAGCGGCGACTTCGCCCAAAGTTTTCGAGGTGATGAACTGAACGAGACCAACTGTTTGACCGGTAGCCAAGACTTTATAAGGAGTCAAACGAAGGTCCAAGTTTTCTTTTCTAAGTAAACGATCCATGAGACTAATTAATTGGATCACTAATTGATCTTGTCTTAGATCATCCCCATCTTTGAAAATCACCGGATATTCCGTCCCATCCGAACATCGTAGTGCTAGTCTTAATGGGAATAGGTTCGACTTAAATACCGTCGAAGATTCCGTGTCCACCCCCACTATAATCTTACTCGAATCTAATGGTAAAGGCAACCCTACCACCTGATTTATACTCTCCGCTGAAAATAATTGACATAGCTTCACTGGATCTTTGAGTACCTGCTTAAGTTTTTCGATCTTCTTGGGCCTTCCATCTTTTGATGTTCGTATCTCGTTAGCTAACTTTGAAAGAAATATTACAAATGTTCTTTGCCGCTGGATCGTGTCGGCCATCGAACGACCCCTGTCCGTCTTTTTTTTTTTAATCAAAAGTCGCGATCAGCCAATACCAGTTATCTAGTAAGATTTAACTTGCAGGGAGGTATGACTCACCTCACGCATTTTGTCATAAAACTTTTGTAAGACTCTTCCGTACATAACTTGCATAGACTTGTCTCCATCAGCACTAGCCTCAACAGTGAGATACCAATAAAATTGATATCCTAAAACGGCAGGATTTGAACAACTTCGTTCGATTAAGAAGTCCTCCAGACTCAACGGCTTGATTTGAGAATCCCGTCTATTGAGGGTTTCCTGAATGTTGGGAGTGAACGACGAAGTCCGCTTCTCCCTTCCTAACACCGTACTACTACTACCCACACTGATACGTTGAGATGGACCCGCGGGAACAAAGCGTTGAGATTGGGCTATCGAGGATGCGGAAACGTTTGATGGACTAGTCTTGTGTTTATTTTCAAGGATACTGACAGAGGGTGATAGGTCGAATTTCAAAGCTTGTACGAGCTGTAAGAGGTATAGTACTAGCTCATCATCCTCGGCCCGTGCGAGTTGTTGAACCGCAAACTGTTTCACCCTTGGTTCTCGATAATCTTCCGATGGCCCTAAGAGTTCGAGAGCATCGTCCAGACTGATTTCGGACCATATCGGTAACAGGGTACCGATCGCTTGGCCCACCTCTCCTTTGTCTGACCACACCACTGACTTGAGAAATTTCGTCAGGGCTCGCTTATCGTGGGATAAGTAGAACCGGAATCGCCATACGAGGTCCCTTTCGTCGCGCGTTAGTGCCCTGGTGGGAGGGTAACTCAAAATGTTCTATAGAGAAATTGCGACATGAGTAATCGAACAACAAATCAACCAGAGGGACCTTACTCACGTTGAGAACATCCCGCACGCTCTTTTCAGGTCTCAATTCACGATCTAACGGACCATTTCGATGGCTTCTATGGAGCCTCGTATGTTTACTTTCGATCGGATTATCAAGGACCATGTCCGGGTCGACGACAGTGAAGATATCGGCCAGATGGTGAGGGGAGTAGAGCGTGGAAGTACTCCCACTGGTCGGCTGTGCGACTGCCGAGAGTGTTGAGGGGAGACTTGGGCCTGGAAGCTCGATTTCATTAAATAAGATCGGGAAATCGAACCTGGGCAAGTCTACATACAAGTATATGTCGCGACTTTTGGCCGTTTCTTGCTTCACAATTTCAGAGACCGTTTTCAGCTTGTCATTCTCAATCCGTATGTTAGTTTACACTGTCGAGTAGTCTTACAGCATGAATCCTTTCAATCTGTCTAAATGCAAGTTGATCGAGCCATTCCATTCGTGGGAGATCGCCGCGTTCTTGTTTTTTGACGAGCTACAAAAAAAAAAAAGAGGAACGAGGAGAGGCGAGTCAAAAAAGGGCGCCAAGAAGTTAGCGAAGGAATATAATATGCTTTATTTTCATGTGAAGGGGTTTACCTACTAACTTTTTCAAGTTTACCCAACTTATCAGTTTCTTCATAAACCTCCAACCCATCTGGATCACTCTCAGAGGCGATAGCAATTTTACTAGGAGTGGTTGACGAGGCATTTCCATCTGCGATTCGGTCGCGCTAGCAAAACCGAGGAAGGATTGTGAATTGAGCGCATGGTCAGAGAGAGCGCCAAAGCGCAGGTGTGTGCCCAGAAAAAAGAAATCAGACGGACATGGATAAAGCAGCGCTGTTTTCCCTTCCTCAGCGTTCGTTTCTTACCGAATAGTGCAAGGGTTGTGCCACCGACGACGGTTGAATTCGAAAGTAAGAAACTGTCGGTAGTCGACTGGTCATTCGGAGTGAGAGGATCTTCGGTTGACGCAAGAGGAGGAGGAGTACCGTCTGGAAGATTGACGTCGAGTATTGTGAACGCTAGTTGGGTGGAGTGTGGCAAGTCTCGATACTTGATCGGCAAAGTGATCGGGGTGGCCCATGTGAAAGAGGAAGAAAAGTTCTTGTGAGGAGTGTAGAAGGGCAATGTTAACGGTCGGTTTTCGGCCCATAGCTGAACGGCCACGTAGAGATCTGGTAAGGGCGACGATCTGCAGCAATTTTCCCCATGCACAGCGGGAACAGGTGAGTTTAAAGCGGCTGAACCAGAGTGAAATTCCACCCACTGAGGCTTGATCGAAGAAGGCTTGGTATGCGAGTTACGGAGATAGTTCCCTTCGATTCGCGAACTAGAATATACAGGATGTCAGTGCATTGATCGAGATGGCAAGATGTGGATGGGTTGTTTCTGCTCTACATTCTGAGTGTCACTGGTAGGTCGATATCGCATGACTTTGCCAGGGTCAGTGCCTGTTCAGCTTCTGCCAATCTCTCCATCAGGCCCTGTCCCTTTCGTTCGTGCGTTCGGTCTTTCGTTCACTCGCTGTCTCGTTCTTTCGTTCCTTCGCTGTTTGGTTCTTGTTGACCGTTTTCCCTTCCCTCCTCTTCTTGGAGCGATGATGTCATCCGCTGGACTGACTGCGCACTGCGCCCACCCCACGGGGAAGTTTATGAGAATTCTCTCTGCTCCACAGATTTATCAATGCTAGAGTAGAAGATCTCTTCCATAGGTTGCTTGGGCAATCAGCCTCCTCCATCACCCACTTCAGATCAAAAAATAGAGGAGGCAAGGGAAGATAGGTCACCAATTTGTTTTTCTAAACAATATTTTGTTTAAGGGTAAGAAAAAAAGGGGACTGGTACTTAAGAGAAATACGTAACAATCATTGAATCGACACATCTGTTTCTTGTGAGATCAGAGGCGGAGGATGGTAAATAACTGGATGGAACTGAAACTGAAAAAAACCATAACCGAAAACATATAAATAAATTTCGTTTGTCGACTAGAGATGTATGCTTATTTCTGGGTACATATGTATTTTATGGATAAAGCGGGAATGGAGTGAACGTTTTTATTCATCTCAAAGCTTCAATTGTAACTGAGGAAGATTTGTCTGAATGATTTTGAACGTCTTGTAACTGAGTATCCTGAATGTTGATGTTCAACTTGTCGACGGGGTCTTCTTGGATTGGGGCTACATCGTTAAGTTTTTCTTGAGGATCCACTGAGTCAAGTTCGTTATCACCCAACTTCATCATTTCGACTAGATAATTGACGCATTGTTCTCTGATAGGGATTTGGTGGTCTTGATCGGTTTGAGTTTTTGGGTCGGATGGTGATGAATCATTGTTCGCGGTAGGTTCAGGAAGGTTATTGATCGAGCCCATCGCCTCACTCATCGCACTCATCCCCCGTCCATTTACTTGACATATCTGGTCGGTGGTCAACCTTGGACATAGTTTCTTGAGCACACTAAGATGGTGGTTCATCGCTGCCCAATGTAGTGGCGTGTTCAATGCGGGTGGTTCATTGGATCGGTGTATCGAACTCGACTTGGATAAATTCTCTAACAAATATTCAACCACATCTAATTCCCTCGGAAAATAGGCATTTAAATTAACTCGTGATCATTATCTCCAGAACACTAAGGAAAATTATTGCTCACCTTCATGTCCATTAGCAGCAGCCATGTGTAAACAACTATTCCCACGTTCATCCAGATAATCGTCTAAAGCAGTGGGCCCGAACCGAGCTACGAATTCGCGAACGTCTTCCAGATCTCCATACCGACAAGATAAGATCAACTCCTCCAGTTCCTCGGTCGAAGGTGAAGAGTTCAGAGCCAATGTCATTTCGAATTTAGTTCTATTCGTGTTTTCGAGGGGGGGTGTCTTTTCTTGGCCTTGTGTTTTTTTCAGCTTCACCCCGTCACATGCATATTCAATACCATGTGAGCTTCAGGGGGCCCCGGACTTCCGGGAGAGGGGGCTTGAGTGGAATACCTTCTTCGCCGGGCCGGCCCTTCCTCCTCCCGGCGCTGTTTATCGCTGCCGATACCGATCCATGGGTGAATGGCCAAGACATGCTGACACGGTAGCTGGCAAACAGACGGGGGAACTGTAAAGAACCAGCCGAGTTTCTATCTTTTCAAGGCTGACAGGGTTTTTTCAGGAACAGGGCGCAGGTGCAGAAACAGGGAGGATATTCTAATCCTTGAAGATTGTATTGTAGCAGGTAAATAAGTCATTTGTAGTTTCTGAAAAAGTAGTATTAACTTGTATGTAAACAAAATAAATCCTACGAGGGAGAAAATAAAATGGAAAATACAACCGGGTTCAAATATTATTTGGGGACGCGCTGGAATCTCAATTTTCCTAGCGTGTTCGGGTACACCACTTGTCTCGTCGGCATATCGTGACGTGGTTTTCTTCTTGTATTGTGTTTTCTTTATTATTGCTATTTTTTTTATAATACGCACATGTGTGTAACACATGTGCCTGAAAGTTTTATTATTTCTTTTGTTATTTTTTATGTGTCGTCAAGTATGAATAAGAGTGATAAAATTTTAATGAATGTGAAATTTTAATATGTAACTTGAAATAAGAGATGAGAATGAAATTTTTCTTTTCCTAGAGTTCTGCCGAGGTGTTGACAGGTGTTGTGGCCCAGAGGGGCTACGCACTCTGATCCTCGCCGTAGTCACGGCACTACTTCCACCTCCACCTCGGAGACGAGTCCGGGTGGAACCTTGTTACAGTGAAACCTGTCTAAGGACATACCTTTTTGACTGCATAATCTGCCTAAAGGCATAGTGAAGGCCTTCCCCCAATTCTCCATTTTGCTGCAGAATCACTCCTTCTAAGGGCATAGCCTGTCTAAAGGCATATGAAAACCACTCTCCCAAGGGGTATGCCCATAGACAGATTTAACTGTATTTGATATCATTCTTTCATTCCACGTTGAGCCTCGAATCCCGTCTGAGTCACAACAACAGGAACGCTTTCCATGACCGCTGCTCCAATCAATTGAGCGTCCATCCGTGCCGATCTGCTACGCCGGTGCACACCATCGGCGTGTGAAGTTGTCTAGATTAGGGATCAACAAATGATCCACCGATGGGCTTGGTGACACATCCATATGTAGTCATCATCCTTACATCTGCTTCTCATAAGTGAAAGGGAAATGGTGAGGTTGGGGAAGGCGTAATTGGAAGATGATCTTAGGATCTGTTATGAACGTGGATCCCATTGGTGTCTAGTTACCTGAGAACATTAGTGGTAGCAAACATGCACCCATCCTAAACGCCTCTTGCTTTAGTGTGCGGATGCGCTTGACTAGCCAACGGAAGGCGCAAAGCGGCTACGCAACTCTCAAGACCAGAGAGCCAGATGATAATATAAAAGAACCCGGTTCAGTTCCCAATCAGAAGTCATTCCACCCAGCCAGTCATCCCAGCTTACCAGCCTCGACAATCCCCGAGATACCCACCTCAAGCCACAAACAAACAAAAATGGTCTCCTTCGCCCACTTGATCACCCTCCTCACTGTGCTCATTGCGCTTTCCCGAGCAGAGGAAGCACCTAACGCCAAGCCCGCGGAGGTAGAGGACAAGTTCTTCTTCGGCGGTAGATGGGGCGGCCTCGGATATTACGGTAGCGGCTACAACCTCTACGCCTTCAACATTCCGTTCTACAACCGCTGGGCCGCATACTTCGGTGGCGGTGGTATCTACGGCTACCAGTGCTGGCCTTACAACGGCTTCAGCGGTTACTTCGTCAAGGCCAACGAGGAAGGTCAAAGCGTTAGCAGACGCGCTATCAGCTTGGGCGCCGAGCAACTCGTCCGTCGAGAAGAGACCCAGTCTGTCACTTGTGCCGCTCACGGCGGAGCCTCCAAAACATTCCTCGTCAAGGACTGTGTCGCGTATGTTCCCCTCGACCCGGCCCCTTCTATGTCACTTCCCATAACCTGAGCTCACCTTTCGTATTTCTCTGTCGCTACAGCGCTTCCCATCAGTTGGCCGAGAAGAAAACCTCCACCGCCACCGTCGGAGCCTGCAAGGTCCGCACCTTTTTTCTTTGTTCTTGTCATTGCCCTCTTTGGCTTGATCGAGTCTCGACGCGTTTGTATCCTAACGACTTTCGGTTTGATTGATTACAGTTATCACTCGTCAGCGCTGAAGAGAAATTCGCTCCAGGTAGCATGTAAGTTCTCCATCTCTCAGCGCTTCTTATGCAGACTGATGACGGTTTTCGGTTCAAACATTACCCTTACTAAATTGCTATTCATCGGTCATCTTTTCTTTGCAAAGTTCGGCCAAGGATCTCGAAAAAGGTGTTCGCAACATGTTGAATTCTTGTGGACAATCAGTAAACGTAAGCCCGCCTACTTTATTCATCGCACGTTTTATTCGAGACGAGCATGAAATTGATTTGCTTGTGTATCTTTCAGGAAAAGGAAGCCGCGAGCAGCAAGGAAGCCGCAAAATTCGACAACAAACAAGTCGTCATGCTCCTTACCAGCGCAGCATAATGAGCTTTTCTTTTTCTCGACCGGGTAATACTCAGATGTAACCTCTCTACCGATCTACATATTTATCATGTTTATTTTTTTCCACTATCTCAAGGGCTGTTGATATCCACTAGTGTAGCTGCGATAGCAATTTCATACCAGCTATGAAAATAAATCCTCTGTTTTTGATTGATCAATTCCGTCTATCTTGTCTTCACGTGAGCCTCTGAGTGGTTGAGTTCGCTTCGAGAGAGTTATACAGAAGAGCCCTATTTGAGAAAAGCGGTGTACCAGATGATTTGAAAAGATTTCTCTTGGAGTTCAATCGCGCTGCGCCGGTAGCGTCGGTGGCGGTTCTCCAGGCCGTTTGAGAGATTGATGTTCCGCTGGCAAAGATTTCTTGAAGTATTTCCCACCCAGTTGACTGAATAATCCCACCTGAGTCTCGCGAGATCACACTTCAGGAGAACGAGTCTGGATTGCTACACCACCCTGGAAACTGATTCCTCTTGCCATTTCCCCCGCCCAGTTCCTGGCGAGAGGGGTGCAAGACCGTTGCGCAGACCCATGATCACAACGCTGTCTTGCTCGCGCTTAGACACACCGTCTTGGAAAAAACAAACTCCACTGTGCCAACTTCTCAGAGAAATACATTACCGCCTCTGCCCTTCACTACCAACAAGCCTCATTTGCGAATTTAACTGCGAATACAAACCCCAGGGGTCGCTGATGCGCCTTGAGCCAAAATGCAGATCAATCGAAGCATTCTGAAACTTCTCATTCGATCTAGAAACGTGCCACCATGTAACCATGGATGTGCTTTTTTTTTGGAGAAGCCCTAGCCAGTGATCAATTCCCTTACCTCAAATTTGTCTCCAGTCGTAGAATCTTGCCTGCGACTACCGTTTCGGAAAGCACAGACTGCGAGGGAGCGGAGTTATTCTCTTTGTCCTTGAATAATCAAAAGGGGTTACAGAAGATGGAGAAAACACAAGGAGAAGAAGAAGAAAAGTCTGGAGGAGGGGGCGGAGGATTTGGAGGAAGTGCTGGAGGTGCTGGTGAGACCTTGCTTTGATTGGTAGTACTGGTAGCTGGAATACCTCAAGCCTCAGATTTTTCTTCCAACAAACATGTAAATAACTCTTATCTGTTGAAGTCATTTTTCGCTTGGTTGTTTTTCCTTTTTCATGGAGACGCTGACTCGAAAAAATGCCCACCCCTTCAAGAATCTCCATACAATGACCACAACACATCATTTTTCTATCTCCTCCATCTTTCTATATCTGTTGATCCCTTTGCCGGTCTTTGTATACTTTAACCCCCTCCCCACCTCTCATTTTTTTCGATGTATATATACTTACAAGTTATTATCTGGTCCATTGTATTGGATACATACATGTACATACAAAGAGATTGTTGTCCTGGAGTCCAGGGAGAGAGTGAGTGAGAGGGAAGGAGGCTAATTAGTTCAAGATTTGTTGATTGGGTGGAGGAAAGTTTGTATTAGGTCTTGATAGGGGTTTATGCTATTTTCAACGCTATTCTTCAGTCCAACTAGAGTTCACCCACACATTCTGTGAGCCGGCGCCTATTTAGTGACGCGCGGACACAAGGATAGGGAGGGGGGGGAATTATTAATTGGATTGAAATTAATAATTCAGAGTAAGTACAACAATGGAAAAAAAGGGAGAGAAGAGAGAAATAGAAAAGAAGAAATGGAGATGAAATAATATTTATATTATTTCATTTTTTAGATCCTCTTTTATCTCATACCAATCTATATATGATTGCCAATGCTGGTTAAGCTGCTTTAAGCTAGCCTCTCCTTTCTTCAAGAAACAGAAGGAGGTCTGGTACAATGAATTGTCCAGCCACAGTTTTTATAGACTAAAGGAAACTAGTCAGGTTCTTTACTGGGAAACCTGTGATTTTTTCTAGTTAAACCACAAAACTATAAATATTAATGAAGAGGGATCTTTTATTTTGTTTATAGTTTTATTTTATTTTTATTGTCAGTATGCTACTATTCAGAGACAACCTGACTCAAGCATGACCAAATATATATCTCAGTTGTTTATATACACCACCAATTCTACTATGAAATTTTTCCTTTCAGTTGATATCTTCTTTCATTCAAGAAACAGACACATTCATCAAAATAACAATTGAATACACAATTTAGGCATTATCTGTTTATAACTTCTGAACTATGGGAAAAACCTAGAATATTACTGCAGATTCTGAATCTAAATGTGAATTAACCTATGGTATCTCAGTTACAATATCCCTTCATTCCCACTCCTTCAACATGCATTCCTGTGCACAGT
>LUKR01000879.1:0-16076 GCA_019395275.1 Puccinia brachypodii
CATCCCTGCACACTGGCGCACAGGAGCTAATCTACATGACGGGGAGGCATGGCTTCAGACTTGCCTCTCCCCCAAAGATCCCAACCTTTTACTCCGCCCAAGGCAAGGGCTATGCCCTCGACCTCACTTGGGCCAATTTTCTGGCCTCCAAGCTTATCTCAAACCCTGCAATTACTAATGATAACCATTGTTCTGATCACCAGGCTATCAAGTTGAATTTACTCATCAAAAAACCTCCACCCCCCGTCCGCATAGTCCGCCCCAACTGGAAATCACTCAATGAAAAGAAAGCCCGCCTGAAAGCTCTAGAACCTCTGGCCCACCTGGCTCTCCACCCTTTGGGATCCATTGATGAGCAAGCCCAACACCTCACAGACGCTCTTATTCAGACTCAGATGTCACTCAGCAAGACTTTCTGGGCGGATTCATTGAAGGCCAAGTCTTGTTGGTGCTCTGAGACCCTTGACCCAATATCATCGAAGGCCAAGTCTTGTTGGTGCTCTGAGACCCTTGACCCAATAGTCAAGCTTCAAAACCATGCCAGACAGTGGTTCATCCTTTCCCGGTCGCCTGAGGCCGCTGAGTGCTACCAACAGTGGAATGTCTTTTTTAGAGACACTTTCAGCACCCTGAAGAGAAATTCCTGGTGGAATTTCCTTGAGGTGGCAATGGATGAGACACTCTTTAAAGCTCTTAGGTTCACCAAGAATTCCAGTTCAAATGGTGTACTCCCCCTCCGGGATCCGGCTGGGAAGTTGACAACAGATAAAGCAGAACAAGCTGAGTTGCTTTTACTTGGCACGTCTGTTATTGAAGCCCTGATTGATTTATCTGAAGTTTCCCGACGCGGCCCTTGCAGGATAGTCTGCTTCCCCAGGCTTTTGGTTGCAGAGGTCAAAGCAGGCATTGATAAGATTAAACCAACAAAGGCTGCAGGTATCAATGGCATTGCAAATGAACTCATCAAAAAATTTGCATCAGATGTCTCCCTCACCCTCACCCCCGTACTGAATCAGGCTCTGGTGGAAAGCACTTTCCCAACTCCTTGGAAATGCGCTGTTACAGTCATCATCAGGAAGGCCGGGAAAGATGAATACACCAACCCAAATTCTTACCGCCCAATTGCTCTTCTCAGCAGCTTGGGAAAAGTGTTTGAATTGCTGATTGCCCAATGCCTCACGGCATGGGTAGAGGAAAAACAGATCCTCTCAGATGGCCACCTTGGTGGACAGAAGGGTGTGGGCACTGAGGATGCAATGGTTTTGCTGAACACGTGGATAAGGCATAAGTGGCGCCAGGTGAAGGTTGTAGCTGGTCTTTTTCTTGATGTAAAATCAGCTTACCCCTCTGTCAACCCCAATAGGCTAATTAATTACCTTGTGAGCTTAGGCTGCCCAGCTTACTTGACAGGCATCATCAAGTCTTTCCTGACCAATAGAAAGAAAACAATCAGAATGGAAGACTATCTCAACTCAGTTTGACATCAAGATTGGCCTCCCACAAGGATCACCCCTCTCCGTTATCCTGTACATTATATACAATAATAGCCTGTTGATTAAGTCTGTTTCACTCAGCAGCAACAGCATCTCAATTGGTTACGTGGACGATGTTGTCCACCTGGTTGCCGCAAAGCAGCAGAAAGAGGCCCTCCAGGAGCTCATGCTTGAGGGAGAACGCTCCCTCAAATGGGGTGCACGGTACGGCACAATTTTTGACAAGAAAAACGCACAACTAATGTTTTTCTCTTGTAAAATTCAAGGGCCCTGCAACAACCTCAAGCTAGGTGAACAAGAATTGCAGCCGTCAGATTTGGTAAAGTGGCTTGCAATTTTCTTAGACCCCCGGTTATCTTACTCAGGCACTTTCAATCTCCTGTCTTGTAAAATTGATTCAACTTTCTTGCAACTCAGGCCGCTAGGCAACTCAAGATGGGGCATTAACGAGCATGACAGAGTCAAATTGATGACGGTTTTGTTGGCCCCTCACATGAATTATGGAGCCCCAGTGTGGGGAACTAAAGCTAACACAGCCAAAATCCGTCTCCTAACTGAGAAAGCTGACAACAAAGCTGCTGTCTACACTTCAGGTACCTTCAAGAACACCCCGCTGAAGTGGCATTGATTAAAGTTGGCTGTCCGGCCCTCCATAGAGGGTGTAATTGCGGCTAGTCTGGGCTTCTTCCTGCGGAAAATATCTAAACAAGCTAAGTCCCTTGCGGTCCAGGAGGTTCTAAAAGCCAGGGGCCTATCTACAGCCCCCTGGATTGCCCCACATTCCTCAATTGCGCTACCTCTCCTAAAACAAATAGACCCGGAGCTGTTAGAGAAGATTGACATCAATTACGCCTTGCTGCCTTCTCCCACAGAATCCCAGTCCACCTATCACAACATGCGCGCTCAGAAACAAGAGGCCATTGAGATGATCAGGGATCTGGTTTCCACCTCGTCAGGCTTAAATCACTGGGCACTCATCTTTACGGACGGGTCATACAAAGGCACCAAGGGAGGAGCTGGTGTGGCAGTGTGCCTGGAGAGGGACATTGGCCTAACTTCCGCCTTAGGAATCTCTGCCTTCATCTCTAATCATGAGTGTGAAGCGGTGGGCTTGCTCCTAGCTTTTGAACTGACGCGGATTATTTTTGACCACAGCCCAATCAAGGAATTTTTCATCCTCACTGATAAAAGGGGAGTTTTAGACAGGATGAGGAACCCCAACTTGGCCAAGCCAGGGCAGTATCTTTTTAAATCAATCACCAACATCAGATCGTCTCTTAGTCCTGAAATACTTTTTCACTTTGTCTGGTGCCCTGGACATGCAGGGATACGCGGGAACAAACTGGCGGACAGAATGGACAACAAGACGACTGCCAGAAACGCGACTCCGGATAGGACCCTCCCCTTCAGCTTCACTAAAACAAGACAATTTCTCATGGATCAATTTTTGTCCCTCTCAAAATCCGCCCTAAAACAACGGATTTCCCCCCTACCCATCTTCCAATGTGCCATCATCAATCAACTCGCCTCTAAATTCCTTTTTATTCAAATCCAAACGGAGGTTGGACCCAACCTGTCAATTTTGCCCCGCAAAGGAAACTTCAGTCCACTTTCTAGACTTTTGCCCCGCTCTCAAAACCCAACGCCGGACATTGATCGTGGCTGCCCGCAGGGCGAAAATCAAATTTGACCCCAACAGACCACATCTACTCCTCAACATTCAGCGGGCTCACCCTCTCTTATTTGACTTCATCCTACAGTCAAAGAGGTTCTCCCACATCTCTTAGTTTTATTTCTCAATAATATAGTCACCATTCTTGAACTTTATTCACTGCCTGCATGTTTCTCCTTTTTTTTCCTTCCTTCTTTCTTTTTCTATTTCCTTTCTTTTCATTTTTTCCTCTTTTCTTCTCTCTATCAAGCTAGTTTGCCACTCAGAATTACCTCGCACAAATTTAGTTGATTATCTCCCTATAGTCTTTTCTTATTTAAATTATTTCATTACTTAGTTGTAGGACGGATTCCATACAAAGTTCATAGTGTGCAATGCCATAGGCGAAATTACACTTAAAAAAAAAAGGCAAAACGGCCGGGTACCCCGCGGGCTCCAGCGCTACCCCGTGGCCTACCCGCGAGCCCGAGGGGTGCCCGGTCAACCACTGGGGCAGCAGCAGCAGCACACTTAAAAAAAAAAAAGAAAAAAAAAGCCAAGGGCAGACACCCAGCACCGCAACCTGCTGTCGATGGCCTCAGTCGCAGAAAAACGGAACAACTATCGACAGCAAAGGAAACCGATACAGGGGAGAACAGCCAAGAAGCCGGATGGGGTGGACCCGGAACCCAAGCAAGATACGATCGAGTAAGCTTTTTTTTGAGAGAGGAGTATTGATGTTGGCTGACTATTTCGTGTTTCGTTTGCCAGGCATATCAAATCGCTAGCTGCAACTCTCAAGAAATCCGTGCACTCTCAGGAACCATGGTCCACGACAATAGAGTATCAGAGACAGTGGTATGGATAATCACAATCATCAAATCAGGTTGTTAACTTGACAAGCTCGACAATGCTGACCGAGGTTTTTTTTGTCCTCCTGCGTTTAGTCTCAGAAAACAATACGTGGCTCTCATTTTTCATTTCTCCGAGACTGCTGAATCCAGCCAAGCTAGTGCTGTTAGGAGGGATTATGCTACAGAAGGTTTAAATTTACTCTGGCTCGACACTTCGTATGCCTTAATCAATATCTATCGGACAAAGTTGAGCTCGATGGATAAGGAGATTGGACAAACGGACCCAGCCAATCTCAAGAAATCCGGAACCAAGAATCAGAGGATGCAAATCGATCGAACCAACGGCTCGCCATCGAACGTTGGACCAGTTGCCCGTCGAAAACTTCTCCAGCATTTTCGTGCATTTCTCCGCACTGAAGATACGTTTTGGAAGTCTCTTATCCACCGATTAATCAATTATTATCACATCGAGGCTGCAAAGGGGTGCTTGAAAATCTTGAAGATCTTTAACGATAACTCGCAGATAGAAGAAGGCGAGCAATTAGATCCACACGATCACCAGGATAGCAAGGAAGTCCAGAGCCTCACATTTACGGCCCAAGGCATGCTCTTGATTCACAAAGCGTTGATATGTTTTGGGGATCTGATTCGATACGGTGAGTTGTATGCCCGGACGGGCGGACAAACCTCTCCATTCTCAGGACCAACAAACCACTCCCGGGAGAAAATTCATAAGAATTCGATAATCGAGCGTGATTGGTCTAGATCTCAAGACTGTTACAATCAAGCCCGACTCCTGATTCCTACGAACGGTAATCCTTCAAATCAACTAGCTATCCTCTCTTCATACATCCCCGACATTCTCAGCAGCGCATATCACTACTATAGGGCCCTCTGCGTCAAAAACCCATTCCCAACTGCCCGTCAGAATCTTGGAACCACCTTCACCAAAGCACTGGCCAAAAAGGTCGAAATAGATCGCTCAAAATCCAGTTCTCGTTCGGCTCCAGAGCTCTCCGAAAACCCGGCATCGGAAATAAAATCTCGTTTTGTTGTCCTACATGCAAACCTCTATACTCGAGCGTAGGTCTTTGTTCTCCAGTTCCCTCTCTAGTCGACTATCGAGTTACTAGAAAGGTATCTTCACCTTGTCTCGAGATTGTTCACCTCATTATTGTCCTCCTCCCAGCCTCGAAAGCCCTACTTGAATGTGATAAGCTCACCTGATTTTGATTCTCCGATGCCCCTTACCTAAAAAAAAACTTCACCAACGATGCAGATCCGATGCTTTTACCGATTGTAATGCCAAGCTCTGCTGTGAATTTACCAGTCATCTCAAAGATAGACTATTGACCCCTGAGCTAATCCTGAGAATGGTTACCATCTGCATGGCGGCAGTCTGGCATGCAAGGATCGGTGCTGGAAGTGAGCAATTTGCTTCAATCATTTTGTTTGGCGTGCCTTTCTTCTTCACAGCTGACCAGAATTAACTCCCACCAGCTACCACAACTCGCTCTTCTCGTAATGGTGATCCCATGGACTCTCGGGCACGTCCAGCTGGCGCTGGTCACTCATACACTACTGAAGTGAACGCCACCGTTCATTTCTTACAATTCTCAGCCGGGTTACTGACTGTAGCCAAGGATGAGTTGGGCTCCATTGACGAGTCGAGCGTTCCAGGAGATTTGTCACAAACTATGCCGGCTGTCTTACGCAGAATTTTACCGGCGATGCGAATCATTAGTAAATGGGTCTTGAGTGGGCATTTTGATCATATCAACCGAGTCAAGTTACGCTTGGCACGGTCGAAGAAGCTTAAGTTGAATTCTCAACTCGGGACGGCTGAAGCCGAGTTTTGGACACAGTATCATCAAGCGATCGAGCTTGCAAAGCAACATTTTCCGATTGAAAAATTACCATCATTGGATGAATCGATCAGGCTTGAAGAAGATTTCGAGTTGGTCGGTTTCTTACCTATCACAAGAGCTATGAAAATTCAACCATCGACAACTTCTAAACCGGTTGACCAATTTGGTGGATTCCCGCCTTCTTGTGAGGCCGGCCATCCAAACGAAGAACATTTGATGCGGTTGGGTGACCTGCAAAGAGATGCTCGCCGGATTGAAGCCAAACACTTTTCCATACAATCCAACCTCGACGTAGCAAAGCAAAAAAATGTATCTCAAGCCACCAACGTCCGTCTAAATGAACTCGAGAGTCACAAAAAACGGAACTGCAATTCCTCGTCTTCTACCTCCTCTAAGCGTATCAAAGCAGCCGCAAAGAATCCAGTTGATCCAACTCATGACCTCTCAGACGAATACGACAATTGGACGGACGACGATGATCCAGTGGAGCTCGCCATGCGTGCTGTAGTTGCTCAGCAGATGTACAATGAGCAATCTAGCATTAGCCACAATGTGCTGATGTTACAGACAGCCAACCACTCTGGGGATGCGACTGCAGATGAAGAAGATGACGATGATGACGAAGACGTGATTCTCTATCTTACCAAGACATCCAACGTCGCAGTCGACTGTCCTCCTGGGAGCTTCAGTAACACACCGGGGATGGATGCGACGCTTCAATTCACTTCATCATCATCCTTAGATCCAAACCCGGTTGAGCAGGTTGGGGGCGGGATGAGAACTGCGGCGGATTTACTCGCATCAATGATCAGTACCCCGATGGCCACCCCTCCTAACCATTCACACCCCACTTTCAACCCCGCCCTCCCGCCACTCATCCCAGCCGAGAGATGGACCCCATTCACAGCCGTCGATCAATCCATACCTGGACCTCCTCCACTGCGCTCTTCACCCGTCCTACCTCCCTCGAGACACGGTGGAAGAATCCCCTCGGTCTCGCTCCCTAAACCGGCCGAAGGATCTCCAAATATTAATATCTGGTCCACGTTACCCACTTCAAGTTCATCTTGTTCCATGGAACCCAACTGTGAGTAAGATTTTCTTATCGCTTGTTCAGTTATCGTTATACCTTGAGTATCACAAGATGGATCGGGATGAACATTGATCTTGTGTGTGTTTGTTTGTTTTTGATTCTGTATATAGTGATCATGGCTAGCGATTGGCCCGCTTCGGCAGCTTTTTTGGGTCAAAGTGACTGAAATCTCATCAAGGCCAATTTAACACACGCATGGAGGTGGCGAGAACAGAGGGAGGAGAAACGGTGTCTATGGGAAATAAAGTTGAAAGCAACAGAGGTCGATGGCTCCGGATTATTGAGGTTGGTGGATGGCCAGTCACTCCTAAAAAGCTAAAATCACAATGCTACTTCAACACCGTTGTCTCTTGGGAATGTGGGGCAGACAGGAGGGAAGAGACACAACGACAAAAGGTGGGGACGGATAAGAACATATAGTCGCTTGAATGAAAACCCTCAACCACCATCTTGGACAATTTCTTTTGTTGCAGCAATTGGCCCTCCCCCCGCAAAAAATAAATAAATATACTAACGATGATTTTCATCTTGACCAATCTTTTTTTTCATAAAGCATATGAAAAGACAGACTTGTGCACCTTTGACACAATATGCCTAAGTTGAACTGGCAAGCTGTGTTTCCTTTTTTCCCCCTTAGCAGGTTTCCTATTTTCTTTCTTTCTTTCACATATTTATGTCTATGGGCATCCTATCAACACTGTTCATGATTGTTTGATATATAAGACCACCCTGTCTTTCCTCGAATGGATTGATTAATTAATAAAGCAACAGATAAATAGATAGTAAATACTCATAATAGTTAAACATTTTGGGTTCTTCAACAATGGTTATATTGATCACATACACACATTACATACCACTTAAAGAAAGAATTGTCAGATATGCAAGAAACAATTTATTTTTTTTCCGTACTTTTCATATGTGCCCTAGCTCTGCTGATAAATTTATAAATAAATTTAACAAATTTTCTATTCTCCAAATTGCTTGCCCAATTCCTCTACATGAAATTAGATCATGATATTTTGCCTGGAAACCATCAGCTTGAATAAGGGCCTTTACTTTTCAATCCTTGACATTGCAAGCTTGGGATCTCTGGAAGATCATGGTACAGACCCAAAAGCTCAAATTTACACAGATGCAACAGTGTTATTCACTACTGATGGGCGGATTTGTTAACATAAATTCATATATGGGCTTTGGCAATGGCAGTAATTATGTAAGCAATTCACTTCTAAAAAAGAGATATGTTGATGATGTTAAAATTTGAGCTCAAGGCTATGAAAAAGGGGGGAAGATTGACTCTAGAGAGTGGTCAGGACTAAGGAGCATGGAATGTGGTTCCAGATAGAAAGACTCAGACTCAATGATGAATTTAAAATGAGAGGAGCAGACTGAAGTAGTCACAACTAGAGAGCCCCCTAAACAAGATCCAAGGGAGGCCTAGACAAAAGTTGATAGAAACACAACAGGATAGCACAGGATTTGACCACTTGGCCGGAAAGGATTTGACCACTTTCTTAGACAGGATTTGGCCACTTGGTCAGACAGGAAATAAAGGCCACTTGGCCATATAGGAGACAGGGGCTACTTGGCCAGAAAGTGTGGTGGTTTATATAGGGCATTGAACAAAGAAGGTTTGGTGGCTTAAGTAAGCCACTCAGGAACCTTGAAAGTATGGCTCAGTTAGAATGGGGGATTCTTAGACACAAAAGTAGATGGTGTAAGCACACACGTACAGAAAGTGAAAGCTTTTTGAAAGCACACTCCCACTACCAGAGAAGGAAAGAGGTGGAAAGCACAACCAGCAAAGCTACAATTGGCCGCCAGAAAAGGCATCTAGCAGTTGGCAGAGGGGTTCTGCCAAGTGCCATGGGAGCCAGATCCGGCAAACAAAGAAGAGAAGGGACATGGTGGAATAGTAGAAGATGTACAGGCTACGGGGGTGAGAAATGTAATTTGGGATAGCTGTGAGCCTGTGTCTCTTTACTGACAACAGGACACAAGATTGGGGGGGGCAAAAATAAGTTTTATTACTAGGAAGAGAGAGTTAGAGAGAAAATTGGATAAAAATAAAAGGTAAGACCTAGGTTCTTTTGTAAGAGTAGCAATAATATATTATCAATTGTATCAACAGGCTTAGGTCTATTATACTGCTGGAGAATAAAGTGGAGTAAAGATCAACACTCTCCTCTTCAAATCAAACTGAAGAAGGTCTAGATGGATGAATCCAACTAGTCTCAATTTGTTAGACTAAGAGCAACGGTGGGCCACTATGCTACGGGCCCATGTATTGTTAGCGTAGCGGCGACAACAACTTCTTTTTTTTGTGCAGTGTTAGCGCGCCGGTACTGCCGCTGCGCTACACTAATTTGTAGCAGCTCTAACACTAGCCATTTTTTGGTGTAGTGTTAGCGCGCCTCTGGCGCCGCTACGCTGTGTTAAGCTACGCTACAGTGTTTTTAGCGGAAAAAACGCCTAAAAACCGCTAAAAATTGCAGTAACTCAGCGTGGCGGGCGGTTTTTTGCGCCCTGTGCGCGTAGCGTTAGCGCAGATGGGGGGAATTGTGTTAACGCTAGGCTAAAAGTTAGCGCAATTTTTTGCCCCATGCACGTGGCGTTAGCACAGAAAATGAGAAAAGTGCTGACGCTATGCTAAATTGTAGCGGTTTTTTGCTACACTACGCTACATTAACAATAAGAGTAGCTGTAGTGGCCCACCGTTGCTAAGAGTAGTCAAGGCTCTTTAAAGAGAACCCTATTCAGTTTATTCAAAATCTGCCAAAGGAGAATAAAGAATATCTTATATATTTATTGTTTTGAGAATGGATTTACAATACCATCAAAAGAAGAAGAGAAAGAGAAATAACACAGATAAAGCAGACTGACTTAGAAATTATCCTGACACTATAAGCAGGAAGATAATTACTAGAAAGGTGTCAGCCACAGAGCACATGTCACAGTACCTGACATGTCCCAAGTAACTGCAAGTTGCACATCCTCAACAGATATGCCCTCTTATCTGTAACTCTCACTTACATTAACTTATCTTTCAATTACAGTACAATAAATTCCATTATTGTTACCTCCATACAACTCCCATACAATATTAATATTGTATTAACATTCCTTATTATTATTAACTCATTCAAAGGTTAAATATTATGTATTACTATTCAGAGTATAATAATTATATTAAACTCTGACACACCCAGGAATATCTGCCACTCTTGGATCAGAGTTAGCTCAGGAATTAGTCCAAGAACTAGCTGAACTTCTAGTCCAATACTAATACACATCTAGCCCAAGGCAATTTTTCCTTAGAGGATCTGTTATTACAGATCCCCATCACTTACTGATCTTCCTCCCAAAAGTTCCCCTGCTTTGGTCCACTTCTGTGAGTGCCCACAGGTACCCTTTTGGTTATTCCTTGAATATTTAATCACCCACTCCTTGTGTAATTAAATCCCCAGAATATATTAACCCTGTGACAGCCTATAAAACATTGTAGTAGTCTGACTTACAGCTCTTATTCCACCACCAACAATACTGGATTAACTTCAACAATTCTGTTAAAGTATCTCTTATTGTTAAACCAACTAATCCTCAGGGATTAACACAAACCTAGGTGAGTTATCCCTAGTTTCCTATTAACACTGGTTGTTGATTTGGATGCACTTAACAGCAAGCCTCTCAGTTCAAGACTTTACTGATTGAGGATTCCTTATTTACAGGAATTAACTACGTCAAAACTCACCTTTAACCTTTCATCAAAGTGCTAATCAATACTGTACAGTTACAGTAAGTTACCACACTCTGACAAAAGGGGTCCTTATGTTCTATCCAGGCGGTGAGGTGGGGCTGAGCTGTGTTTAGTTCTTTTTTATTGATCCTGTGATGATGTAGTGGTTATTCCTGAGTAAACAGCGGCTTCTGATGTGCTGGAAGCGCTCAGGTGAAAATGTCTGCTCTGAAAAGGTGTTTAATGTTGTATATGAATTTATGCAGTATCCGGGGGGCATGCACCTGATAAGTAAAGTTGAACTCAGAAAATAGGATAAACAACAAAGCACATAACTAATTAATTATGGGAGCTATTCAGTAGCTATAAGGGCCATAATTTATTTCTAATTATTTAGAATAATTATGTACAGTTTTACTGAATTAACATGATGATAAAGTGGGAATAATTCTGAGATAAAAATAGATTTTAATTCAAAACTTATTCAATGAAAGAAGATAATTATTAATAATGTTTGAGGAATATTATTATTGATTTTTGTAGAAATAATTTGAAGTCTTTTGGACTGTGTATACTGTCTCAATCTTTGTAATTTTTTTGGCCTGGTTTGGGAGCTAGAAGAAAGTGCAAATAAAAAACCTGTGAAAGTCACATTACACCTTGCACTCTTATATCAATTATTTACCTCAACACATACCTTCACACAAATCCAGCCACAATCTTTTCCAAAAAAAAATTGTCGTTTGTAGGACTATGCTTTGCTAACACCACAAGGAGAAATTTTCTCCAACACTTTAAATAGATGAAATGCACCTTTGAGTTTTTACTTGATTTTCTTGAAGTATCCCTTTTGCTAGTAATCTACAGTTCATGACCATCTTATCAAATAATTGTTCTCCAAGGGGAGATGGGCATCACTTTTTATAATCAATTTTAAAGGAGATTGTAGACACCAAGACACTGTAGGGATATATCTTCAAAACAATTTGTGAACATAGGCAAAATGGCCATATAGTTGTAATTGATTGAGAAGAAAAAAATTGTAGTATGTGCTTTATTGATATCAAATTTTCAGAAATTTCATGAAAATAATTGTGGTATGTAATAGATTTTGGCAAGCATAAGGGAAAGTACCAATAAATGGATGTCTGTTGCATGATCACCTTGGTTCCAGAATTATGTTGGGTTTTTTTTGCAACAAGAATTGCTCTACCCTTTTATTTTGTTGTGTGGAATTGGTATTTATATATATCAAGGTTTGGTTTGTGAATGGTACAATTGAGATTTATTCAATTCTCATGGGGAACCAAGGTCAAAGCCCAGTAAATTCCAATAGAACTTTAGCGTTTAAATCATTCCTCATATAAGATTGAGAACCTCCATTTGTTGCAGGTGGGTGAGAAACTCTACTTGTTGCAAGTGGGTGAGCATCTTCGCTTTTTGGAAGTGAGCCAGACCATTTACTTTTTGGCAAGACAAATACACTGTAAGTCAAATTAAGTCAACAAAAAAGTGGTTCGGTCAGCACTTTTTTCAACGCGGAGTATGGCCGAGGAACCTTGAATGACGCACTGGAAATGATCAAGCTCCTTAATCTGCCCACTGTGAAAACAATTCATGAATATTTTTCAGTCATCAAGCCATTGGTTTTCGGGAAAAGGGAACGGACATACTTCCAACGCTCAGGGGATCTGTTGAAAACTGTCTCATATTTGTCTGGTGGAAATTTAGCTTGAATAGCCTTGGCGATGTGTCTTCCGGCCCACTGTATGGCCTGAGCACCCTGAACACGGGTTACTTGACGTCCGGACACAGGGTCTCTCCAGACCACGTGATCTGTGGGATGGGCGAAACTTGATGGACGCAAAAGCTTGATAAGATATCCACTAGTTCCAGACCACCCGTAGAAATCGTGATCGTTGATGTAGTTGGTTAGTACGGCTACCCTTTCCGGGTCCAAGAAATCTTGGTGTGGTACGTTTTCATGGGGCAACGGCAGGAATAACTCTCGTGTTACTGCAGGCACCCGTAGCCAATATGTCCATTGGGTTACGTCTGGTGGCATATCGATGGCATGTTCTACATATTAATAGTGATAAGTAGTGCTGATGAGTATCAATGCTTCCACACTAGTGTCTTGTAGTCAGAACACGAACCATTGCGTCTGAATTGAGCGAAAAAGGGATTGTCGTAAACCCCCTCTTCCCATATTCTTTTACCAGTCGCGACGTCCAAGTCGTTCCAGCCAAGTTCAGACTTGATAGACTCCCCGGCCTTTTCGCTGCCAGAATACTCCCAACCAGCAGCCTTGAGTTTCATCTGAATGGTTTGCGCGGTAAGACAGATTAACAATGCGTCAGGGCAGAGCCTTCAGTTCCATAGTGCACAGAGAAGAAGTTGAATAGACCACTGCTAAGCGGCAGTTCTTACATCGCCTTCCGGGGCTCTTCCAATCGTACTACCTCTCCTGCTCAGATATTATTTCATTGATCAGCGAACATTATACGGTGATCGCTAGAGTAAATTCAAAAATTGCAACCTACCCTTCGACGATATCCTTCCTGAGTTTTGGCCACGTACGCGATACATTGACATCATGGGCCTTCAATTCGTTCCGACCACAGTTCGCCAGGGGCGTAGGCTTAGTTAGAGTTGCCCTAATAGGGACTGCTTCGGAGATGTACATGGGGCTGGCCAGCGTGGCTATGCACACCAGAAGGAAGGCTGGGCATAAACGTTTCAAAGACATGCGAGTCTGAGTACTACGATACGGATCCATTAAAAATCAATCCTGGTGTCAACGTAGATGGTTAATCGAATTAAGACCTATAGAGCGCGATATCACACAGTGTGCCAAAGGTATCCCCAATCAAACATTACATAGGCAAGGCCTCAAGTTTAATTTCTCTACTCACACCCCCATTCCCCTGCGCAATGTGTTAAATGTATGGACTGAGCCCGAAACTATAATTTTTTTTTTAAAAATATTGTTATGTTGCAACTGGCTCTCGAGTCTCAACCCGTACAAGCACGTACCCATCGGACTCGAGACATAATATATGCACAATGATAAGTATAAGGACTTCGTCCAAGGTTTTTCGCGAGATCGCTTATCATGGGTTGACATCATGCCATGTACCGAGTACTGAAACACGGATTGAGCAAGCCATTTGTGTTGCAGCCCGTCAGGCGCCTGGCTATCGTCTTTTCAGCGAGGGTGGGGTTTTCTGTCACTCAGTAAGTGTGTGGTTTCCATGGGCTTTATACATCCAACGGTATTTCCAGAGACTGCTCTAGACTCCTATATTACCAGGATGAGACATGGCACCGGAATGAATGAAGCAGTCTCAGTTGCACCAACACCCGTGAGACACCATCAGCGCAAGTATCTGAGTTCCTACTCGGGCTTGTGAAAATCACAAAGCGGCTAGCAGGATAGAGCCTGAAGTGCATCTAGTGTAGAGCTGTGTCCCCAATAAGGATTCATATTCAGTCACATGGCTCCGGTGTGGCACCGTAGAGAATTTTGCACCGTAGAGAATTCTGAATTCTTGCAGGTGTGTTTGCATGGACAAGGATTGATGGATTTGTGTGATCTAACTGCACCATGTACTTGAACAAATTTCAAAATCTCTTTACAGTTGTGCGCGGTATTGCACTGTACAGAGCTGCCCGCAAAGTTTGTCAGAATTCCATTCTCTCTTTCTGCTCACATTTCTCCTCCCTCCTCATCACTATCACTCTGCTTAACAAAGTAGTTTAAAATCTTAATCTCACTCAATATTATTTGTTTTATTCTCACTCTACTGCTTGGTGATTTCATATATCACCCTATTTGAAATAGTTTTATTTTCACTCTGGTGTGTTGCCTGTTTTACTCACTCATATCACTCTACATACTGTAGTTTCATTGACCTGTCACTGAATATGCTTCTAATCATAAGCAGAATATTCTTTTAACCTGTTGTTTTCCTTCACCCACAAGTGGGCCTCTCTCTCTGTTTTCTTCATTAGTTGATTGTTGTGCCTGCTATTAATTGAATGATCAAGTCTGAGCCCAATTTCACCATCTCATCTTTGCCTATTGCTCCTTGTTCCTGACTCCACCGCTCTGGTCAGTATCTTTGTCATCAGACTCTTAAATTCTTGAGCTGTAAATCTCACAAAGTTGATCAGGGCACGCAGGGCAAATGCTACTCAGGTCGGCGGTCCAAATAACAGGCTGACATCATTTTTGGAGTCTACAGGCTGTGTAGATTCCAAATCTATAGCATAAACCGGATTGCTCCAGCCCCCTTTTTTGGTTTTGGAGTCCAGCAATTGGGACACAAGGCCCCATTAACCTGTTGAAATGTCAAACTCAGGCACTGCTTGATACACATTGCTTACACATCCATGTGAGACTTCTAATCAGCATTGGAGGCAAACCATCATGTCATCATCAGACACAAGCATACATCACCAATGTATTCAACATAGGCAATGCGTACTTAGTTCAATGGTTAGAGCATCACTCATGAATGCTGAGGTTGTGGGTTTGAGTCCTACAGTACACAACCTTTCTTTTCACTTGTTCGAAATAACCCCCCAAGTGCATATATATGGGGTAGGGGGGGGGGTACCTAAAACCATAAATATGTACTTAGGTAGGCCCCAAAGGACATACCTGTTGAACTGTAGCACACATCAGTGCTCAGGCAGATCTTCAGAGACCTATATCCAGCCTTGTTGAAGGACCAAGGGGCCATAACACCCCCCCCCCCCCAAACCCCCTGAAAAATGCTATTTTTTGGAATTCTTTGTCCCAACATTTGGGACACAGTCAAATCCTGTACAGTAGAAGGCGGCGGGGAAATTTTCCCAAATGAACACAATGCAATTGCCCAGTGCTGAAGCACTTCAGGTTAGTGTAGTTGAGGGCCAACTCAATAGCCAAGTGGTGTAGGACTCCATGGGACACACTTGTTTAATATTATGTTTAAAGTCTAAACCAATCAGCTGCCCATGCTAAAAAAAAATGGCATGGCCTTCCCCTTTTATTTACTTCACCAAATCATCCCCAATACGGGGATATGCCCCGGACCAATGGCTCGATGGCAATGTTGCCAAACAAGAGCCAAGGGTGGGGGAAAAATTTGCCCATTTACCTCTCCTATATTTATACGCCTACACTCCATTCTCCTTTTACTGTGAGTCTCACTCACACTTTCAACCAAACGGCTAAATCTGGGTGACAAATGCATCACCATTGTACCATTCATAACCTCCCCCACCATTAATATGTTTCACTTTTGTTAAGCCCCTCCCCCCCATCTGGTGTTGCAACAATAGCCGCCCTGGCAACCTACCATAAGAGCCAAACAATGGGGACAAACTTT